>JAJONR010004206.1:0-23302 GCA_029582245.1 Solanum etuberosum
TTTTATCTATTATGTGTAGACATATCACTTTGATTAATTTTTTTTTTTTACAATTATGGAATATTGATTAACCTCAAAACTAATTTAGAAAAAAATTTCACTGAGGGTCATGTAATAGGTTGGTGCGTATCATATAATAATAAAAAGACAATTAAGTAGGATTTAATTTTTAAAAGATTTGAAAGTAGTATAAAATTTCTTCTAAATATAATTTCTTCCAAAATTGGAAAAATAATAATGTAATATTATAATAAAACATATTTGCTATAAACTTATGACAATGTTTTGTGGATACTACTATTTCAAATTTAAACAACACTAATTCTTTTCCTTATAAGAAAAGATTGACTCAAAAATTTGGCTAGTATAAGACCGGATCCAAAAGCTATAATTCAATATGATACACTCTCATTTAAATTTATTCCAAATAAGTTATTGTTGACGGTAAAAAAATTTCTAATTCAAACTATCCAAAAAAATTCTCATATATATATAAGGGTCAATCTTAGGCAAAGACAAGAACAAGAACAACAACAAAAACAAAGTTATTCTTGAACAAACACATATATCCTCATATTCCTCCTCTTTAGCCATGCCTAGAAATAAAGTAATATTCGCTTTGATTGAAAATGAAACTGATAGAAAAGTCTCATACAAGAAAAGACACATAGGGTTCTTGAAAAAGGCACAAGAACTCATGACTCTTTGTGACATTGAAATGGCTACCATCATCTATAGTCCTTATAGTGATGAACCTAAGGTGTTTCCTAATCATGGTGCTGCAATCAACACCTTTCGAAAGTTTAAAGAATTGAAAACGTCAGACAGATCAAAAAATATGGTGACAAGAGATGAATTCACAGAGAAAAGAATCAATAAGTTGAGGAAAAACCTATTAAAGGTAAGAAAGGAAAATAGGGTAAAGGAAATTACGAATGAGATGCATGAAGTGTTGAATGGAAAACCTATTTCCGTTGACACGATACCATCCGATCTCAACGATCTAAGTTACGTGATCAAGAAGAACCTTGAACTGGTACGTGAAGCAATGAAAAAGAATGTTAGTGATGAGGGGTCTACATCCAATGTCCCTCAATCCATGCCTTCAACAACAATGACACCACAAATGAACCCTTCAGAGGAGATCCCCCCAATGGGTACATTAATTCAAATGAATAACTCCCAGAACTACTCTAGTGACATTCCATAAAGTCTTTCATTGATTGAGTTACTAAATTGGAATAATGATGATGTCGTGACTTTGTTGGATGACCTATCACTAAACAATATTAATGATCAAGATCTAAACCCAACCAATAATATATAAAGTCTTTAGAGTAGTGTGTTTCACTTTTTATTATTATTGTTTTATATGTTCATGTGGTCCAATGGACAATTTATGTCTTTAACATTTTGCATGACTAAGTGTGGTATAGGATTCTCCACATCAATTTTTCTTGGTCCTTATATTAAGGGTCTGTAAGTCATGTTTGATGAATTATTTTTCAAAGTTTGTTATTTCACTCACTTATTTATTTATTTGCACTTTTATTATTGTGATTATTCAAATCTTTATATTGGTACTGTTTCCAAAAAAAAACCTCTCGCACTTCAAAAGTTAAACAAATTGATTCATGTATTAAATAAATTTTCACTCTAAAATTTTTAGGGTGAAACAATAACACATCTATAATTGAATATGAATTTAAACATTAAAGAAAATTATCACGAAGACCTATGAAATATTCATTTTCAAATAATAAGGTGAAGTAAGAGATTCATTAACTTCTTGGCTTTATTAAGTTAGAAAAGTTCATGTCTTCTTTTTTAATTTAATTGTTTATAATTAATTTTTATAATCAGAAAATTAATAATTGTGTCATCACATTTGTTCATTGGTTAAATATATGAGACACAAACTTTTAGTGACGAAACATAAAAATCCGTAGCAAAGTTTTGTCCACTGAAGTTTCCCACAAAAAAATTAATTGGCGCCATTTGTTAAGTAGTGTTAGTCACGAATTTAAAGTTATCGGTGACACATTATTTCGTCACTAATAATGTATCTAATTCATGAAAAATTATATTTTGTCTTAAAAATTTATTAATATTTGGACAAAAAAATATTTCATCTAAAAAAATATGTTGTTCGAATATCGACAAATTAGAGTTGGTAGTTAAATATTATAAGTTTTAGCTATAAAAATTTAGATTTAATTATGACATTTATTTTCGTCACTAATAATATAAATAATTGGTGACAAAGATTTTATTGTCTCTAATCAATCTGTGAATTAGTGACAACAAAAAAAATATCACAAAATATGTAAGGTGTTAAATAGTGACGACTTAAAATTTATAGTGAAAAATTCAACTATTTGTTACGGAAAATAAATTCATAGCTAAATACAATTTTTTTCCTACAATTGTTCATAATTACAAGTGACAACTTACAAAACGAATAATACAAGTGCTTCATAAGAAATATGCAGAGTCCATTTGTTAATTGACGAGGGAAAATATTAAAACCAACGAATTCGGTCGATTTTGTAAAAATGAAAAAATTCAATTCATCAATTTTCTTAAATTACGCAATTACAAAATGCATCATTTGAAAAATACAATCTAGGTTATAAGTACCGTGAGTGGGTACGGTTCTACCACTAGATCGCTAATATTTGTTGGTTTAACACTTTTATTTTTTATTTGATACACTTTCATCGATAAAGACGATAAAAAAAAATCTCAAGTCCTGGTGCCAATTTTTGTACGTGTCTATTGATTTGTGATTGGTAAACTGCATAGACTAAGTCGATCTATTTGCTTCTGTCTAAACATATGTACATATTTAATAGTAATTCCACATACGTATGTTGAATAACTATACAGAGATAACATCGACATACAAACTTAGACTTTGCAAAGGTGCGAAATATTTCATGAATTTCTATTAACTCTTTCCATCGGTGTGAAAATTGAAATACACTAAAAAATGAAAGCACAGATGAAAGAAATGAACCAACTAGGATTTCAAATATATTATGATGAAATACTATAGTTATGGTATCAATATTTTTTTCAAAACAATTGATTTACTGATCGAATTGAACCGACTATTAATTTTTTTTAATAAAATCGAAAGTTTAATTTTGATATAAATTTATAATTATACTGAATAATTTTTAAAATTTATAAAAATAAATAAATAAAATGACAGAATCGTACTGAATATATTTAAAGATATTTTAAGAAATATACAGTTTAATTAAAATATAATCTACATTTGAATGAATTGTGGGTGGTAATTTGCCTACATTTGTGTATGTGTATAAATAATCATATAATATATTATTTCTACAGAAGTTAAATTTGAAAGAAGTGAATGAAGTTAAAAATAAAATGAAAATGAGAGACAAGAGAGAGTTGATCGGATGGTAAGCCTCCTCACTTCCAACCTTAAGGTTGTGAGTTCAAGTCCCCCAAGAAAGCATAATGTGGGAACTCCTGGGGAGGGGTTAAAAAAAATTTAGATGGGGACATAATAGGAAAATATTAACCTTTTTTATAATAATAAATTTATCCCTAATTAGTACATTTAAGAACAAAATAATTTTTTGTATATAAAATATAGTCATTAGTGACGAAATTAGATTTTGTTCAACTACGATATACTCAAATACATATAACTTTAGAGACAATTGATGTCGTCACTGATTGAAGTAAAATAATTAGCGACGATATAATTTTGTCGGTAGTAATAACCTTTTTAGTGACAAAGCATACTATTAACTATAAAAAAAATAAAAATTACGACGAATAAATTTATCACAAATATTTCAGCATTTGGGGACGATTTTTCTTTTTATAGTTAATATAATACTTTTAGCGATGAAGCACTAAATCGGTTTTGTATACTTTTAGCGACACACATTTAGTGACGACTGATTGACGAATTATTTTTCGTCTTACAAGATTTTTAGTGAAGAAATATGATTTATAAATGACGAAATTATTTGTCCCTGATAATCGAAATATTTTTACTGATTACAGTTTCCAGATCCAAAGGCAAGGGTAGGCACATGACGTTCTTGAATTTACTTGTGTCCATTTGTATTTTGTTGGTTAGTCTTTTGATTTTGGGACAATTTTTTTTTTGGTCCTTTTTGGGACTTCCACTCTTTTGCTTAGCATTTCTATACTTGTGACTTCTAGGTTCTGGGAGGGATCGTCTTATGCATATAAATTTTGGCTTGCTTCCGCTTAATCTTCTGTTTCTATATTTAAATTTTGTTGTCGCATTGTTTCTATCCTTCTACTTATTACTTGTCATTCTAGGTTACAGGTTACCTTACCTACTGGTGGGTTATAACATGTGCCATCATAATTCAAAAAATTTAGTCATGACAAAAATATTTCTTTAAAAGATTAATATTTATCTTTTTATTTTATCTATTATGTGTACACATATCATTTTGATTATTTTTTTTACAATTACGGAATATTGATTAACCTCAAAAGTAATTTAGAAAAAATTTCACTGAGAGTCATGTAATAGGTTGGTGCGTATCATATAATAATAAAAAGACAATTAAGTAGGATTTAATTTTTAAAAGATTTGAAAGTAGTATAAAATTTATTCTAAATATAATTTCTTCCAAAATTGGAAAAAATAATAGTGTAATACTATAATAAAACATATTTGCTATAAACTTATGACAATGTTTTGTGGATACAACTATTTCAAATTTAAACAACACTAATTCTTTTCCTTATAAGAAAAGCTTGACTCAAAAATTTGGCTAGTATAAGACCGGATCCAAAAGCTACATATAATTCAAGATGATACACCCTCATTTAAATTTATTCCAAAACAGTTATTGTTGACGATAAAAAATTCTCTAATTCAAACTACCCAAAAAAATTCATATATATATATATATATATAAGGGTCAATCTTAGGCATAGACAAGAACAACAACAAAGTTTTTCTTGAACTAACACATATATCCTCAGATTCCTCTTCTTTAGCCATGCCTAGAAACAAAGTAATATTTGCTTTGATTGAAAATGAAACTGATAGAAAATTCTCATACAAGAAAAAACACATAGGGTTCTTGAAAAAGGCACAAGAACTCATGACTCTTTGTGACATTGAAATGGTTGATATCATCTATAGCCCTTATAGTGATGAACCTAAGGTGTTTCCCAATAATGGTGCTGCAATCGACACCTTTGGAAAGTTTAAAGAATTGGAAACGTCGGATAGATCAAAAAATATGGTGACAAGAGATGAATTCACAGAGAAAAGAATCAATAAGTTGAAGAAAAACCTATTAAAGGTAATAAAGGAAAATAGGGTAAAGAAAATTACGAATGAGATGCATGAAGTGTTGAATGGAAAAACTATTTCCGTTGATATGAATCCATCCGATCTCAACGAGCGAAGTCGCGTGATGAAGAAGAACCTTGAACTGGTACGTGAAGCAATGAAAAAGAATGTTAGTGATGAGGGGTCTACATCTAATGTGCCTCAATCCACGCCTTCAACAACAATGACATCACAAATGAACCCTTCAGAGGAGATCCCCTCAATGGGTACATCAATTCAAATGAATAACTCCCAGAACTACTCTAGTGACATTCTAGAAAGTCCTTCATTAATTGAGTTACTAAATTGGAATAATGATGATGTCGTGACTTTGCTGGATGACCTATCACTAAACAATATTAATGATCAAGATCCAAACCCAATCAATAATATATAAAGTCTTTAGAGTAGTGTGTTTCTCTTTTTATTATTATTGTTTATATGCTCATGTGGTCCCATGGACAATTTATGTCTTTAATGTTTTGCATTTCCAAGTGTAGTATAAGATTCTCCACATCACTTTTTCTTTGTCCTTATATTAAGGGTATGTAAGTCGTGTTTGATGAATTATTTTTCAAAGTTTGTTATTTCACTCACTTATTAAATATATGAACAATTTACATGTTTACTAGTTTGTGATTTATTTATTTATTTGCGCTTTTATTGTTGTGATTTTTCAAATCTTGTTGTTGGTACTGTTTCCAAAAAAAACCTCTTGCACTTCAAAAGTTAAATAAATTCATTCATGTAATAAAATAAAATTTTACTCTAAACTTTTTAGGGTGAAACAATAAAAAATCTAAAATTGAATATGAATATAAATATTAAAGAAAATTATCACGAAGACCTATGAAATATTCATTTTCAAATAATAAGGTGAAGTAAGAGATTCATTAACTTTTTGACTTTATTAAGTTAGAGAAGTTCATGTCTTCTTGTTTAATTTAATTGTTTATAATTAAGTTTTGTAATCAAAAAATTGATAATTGTATCATCACATTTGTTCATTGATTAAATATATGAGACACATACTTTTAGAGACGAAACATAAAAATTCATAGCTAAGTTTTGTCTACTAATGTTTCCCACCAAAAAATTAATTGGCGTCATTTGTTAAGTAGTGTTAGTCACGAATTTAAAATTATTGGTGACACATTATTTCATCACTAATAATATATCTAATTCATGACAAATTATATTTTGTCTTAAAATTTATTAATTTTTGGACACAAAAAAATTTCATCTAAAAGAATATGTTGTTACAATATCGACAAATTAGAGTTGGTAGTTAAATATTATAAGTTTTAGCTATAAAAATTTAGATTTAATTATGACATTTAATTTCGTCACTAATAATTTAAATAATTGATGACAAGATTTTACTGTCTCTAATCAATCTGTGATTTAGTGACAACAACAAAAATGTCACAAAATATGTACAGTGTTAAATAGTAACGACTTAAAATTTGTAGTGAATAATTCAACTATTTGCTACGGAACAAAATTCATAGCTAAATACAATTTTTTTCCTACAATTGTTCATAATTACAAGTGACAACTTACAAAAAGAATAATACAAGTGCTTCATAAGAAATAGACAGAGTCCATTTGTTAATTGACGAGGGAAAATATTAAAACCAACGAATTCGGTCGATTTTGTAAAAATGAAAAAGTTCAATTCATCAATTTTCTTAAATTACGCAATTACAAAATGCATCATTTCAAAAAGACAATTTAGATTATAAGTACCGTGAGTGGGGTACGGTTCTACCACTAGATCGCTAATATTTGTTGGTTTAACACTTTTATTTTTTATTTGATACACTTTCATCGATAAAGACGATAAAAAAAAATTCTCAAGTCTTGGTGCTAATTTTTGTACGTCTCTATTGATATGTGATTAGTAAAATGCATAGACTAAGTCGATCAATTTTTTTCTGTCTAAACATATGTACATATTTAATAGTAATTCCACATACGTACGTTGAGCAACTATACAGAGATAACATCGACTTACAAACTTAGACTTTGCAAAGGTGCGAAATATTTCATGAATTTCTATTAACTTTTTCTATCAGTGTGAAAATTGAAATAAACTAAAAAATTAAAGCACTTATGAAAGAAATGAACCAACTAGGATTTCAAATATATTATGATGAAGTACTATAATTATGGGTATCGATGTTTTTTTCAAAACAATTGATTTACTGATCGAATTGAACCGATTATTAATTTTTTTTAATAAAATTGAAAGTTTAATTGTATATAAATTTATAATTGTACTGCAAAATGTGGGAGCTCCTGGCGAGGGGTTAAAATTTTTTGATATGGAGTCATAATAGGAAAATATTAACCGTTTTTATAATAATTAATTTATCCCTAATTAGTACATTTAAGAAAAAATAATTTTTTATATATAAAATATAGTCATTAGTGACGAAATTAGATTTTGTTCAACTACGAAATACACAAATACATATAACTTTAGAGACAATTGATGTCGTCACTGATTGAAGTAAATTAATTAGCGACGATATAATTTTGTCGGTAGTAATAACCTTTTTAGTGACAAAGTATACTATTAACTACAAAAAAATAAATATACTTTTTACGACGAATAAATTTGTCACAAATGTTTAAGCATTTGGGGATAATTTTCTTTTTGTAGTTAATATAATACTTTTGGCGACGAAGCACTAAATCAGTTTTGTATACTTTTAGCGACACACATTTAGTGATGACTGATTGACAAATCATTTTTCGTCTCACAAGATTTTTAGTGACGAAATATGATTTATAAATGATTAAATTATTTGTCCCTGATAATTGAATTTGTTGTAGTGATTACAGTTTCCTGATCAAAAGGCAAGGGTAGACACATGACGATCTGGAATTTACTTGTGTCCATTTGTATTTTGTTGGCTAGTCTTTTGATTTTGGGACTATTTTTTTTTGGGTCCTTTTTGGGACTTCAACTCTTTTGTTTAGTATTTCTATACTTGTGACTTCTAGGTTCTAGGAGGGATCCTCTTATGCATATAAATTTTGGCTTGCTTCCGCTTTATCTTCTGTTTCTATATTTAAATTTTGTTGTCGCATTGTTTCTATTCTTCTACCTATTACTTGTCATTCTAGGTTACAGGTTACCTTACCTACTGGTGGGTTATAACTGGTGCCATCATAATTCGAAAAATTGGGTCTTGACAAAACATTTCTTTAAAAGATTAACATATATCTTTTTATTTTATCTGTTATGTGTACACATATCATTTAGATTTTTATTTTTACAATTATGGAATATTGATTAATGTCACGACCCGAGACGACACCCTGGACGTGGCCGGCACTCGAGAACCATTGTTGGTCCCCAAGCGAACCCTCATCCTAGCTGACTACAAGCGGAAGACTAACTCAAGCATACAAAATCTTAAAAACTGAATAAAAATTCATGAAACTCAATTACAAAGCTTTAACTCAAATGGAAACTTTGAATAAAAATAATATATTCAACTCTCCATAAAATAGGCAACTGAAGTCTTTAAAACATTTAACAAAATAAATGACCAGACATCTGAACTCTACCGTCTATCTATGAAGCCTCTAACTGACAAATATGGAAGTCGGGACAAGACCCACGGCATCCTAACAACTTATATAACTGAAAGTAACAGTGGAACCCTCCGGAAGCAAGGAGGCTCACCATAGCTAACTCGAACTCCATGTGGTATCAACGAAGCTCCTGTTGATGACCCTGAATACATGTATCTGTATCATGAAATGATGTAGGCCAAATGGCTCGGTACATGGAATGTACGTGTCACGCCCCAAACTCAAGGGGCGCAACTGGATCTTAATGTCAAAACTAAGGCCCGAGCCGACCCTGCTGAACCATTTGCTACTAGCGCATGGTAGCCACACGCAATCAAGAAAACAAAAAAGTATATCTCGGCTTAAAATTAAGCCCTCGGTCGGCAAAGTCCCTGTCAACAGATCTATAAAAGAAACAACAACTCCCAAAAAAGTTCATAAAAAGAAATAGCCAACTAGCACAGAAGTCCTAATTGGGCCGTCGAGGCCCCCATGATCTCTATACCAAAACTGAAAGCAGGTAAATATAAAGACAATACATCAAACAGCTAACAAGCTTCAGCAAACCAACAAACTAGGCCAGCATGGCCATAACGTAGCTATACATCCCACACACTCGTCTGCAAGCCTCTAAGAGTAGTAAAGATTGGCGGGACAGGCCCCGGCCTACCCATAAAAATATATACAACAAAAGCTAACAAACCTCCAGACTCTGGCAGCTCCGGAGGAAAGGGGCTAGCCAACCGGATAGAAGTCAATCCTCCTGCGAGGAGGTCTACTGGGTCATCTGTCGGGACCTGCAGGCATGAATGCAGTACCCCCAGGCAATGGGGGCATCAGTACGAAATAATGTACCGAGTATGGAAGGCAATAGACTATGAGCAAGTATCCTAATATACTGGGAGTAATCCAATAAATAAATCAAGGATAAGATAATTGTACTGACCTGCTCCTAAATCTAAACATATCAAAAATAATAAAACAACAACCTAACCAAGCCCCAGAAGCTCGGCATGTACAAACAGCACACAAGACCACCTACCAGGCCCCCAAATGCCCAGAAGGTGCCAATAAGTCTATATACCCCTATCGGTAGTCCCCTAGCCCAGTAGGCAGTCACATTGCCCTCTTAGGTAATAATATAGCCCTGTAGGAAGCACATAGCTCTCTTAGGCATCAATATAGCTTATAGACAACTCATAGCCCTCTTAGACAACAACATGGCCCTGTAGGCAGCACATAGCCTTCTTAGGCGTCAATATAGCCCCGTAGGTAGCTCATAGCCCTTCTAGGCATCAATATAGCCCTGTAGGCAGAACATAGCCCTTCTAGGCATAGATCACATTTCTGCAGCTAACCACAATAGCTCCAAGGGCTACAATAACAATCCAATAGGCTAAAAGCGAGCAATTTAGCTATAAGCAACCTATACGAATAGCTTCTAAGTCATGTCCAACATAGGGATGCTACTAACTGAATAAGAATCCCAACAAGGGAGGATTATATCCACTCGAGCAACCAACAATCAACAATAATGGCTACAAGTAAAACAACAATAACAACCCAATTACATTACTCCTAAGCTTTAAGGAAACATGTCGTAAAAAGGGAATAGCCCTAACATACATTTTCCGCTGAATTCACGTGGCCTAACGACTTTTACTCACAACCCCCCTCGCTACTACAACAAGGCAGGACCATATTCAACACACAAGAATAGAAGATACCACGATAATCCGATAAAAGATATGTATTTCCGTCGCAAATTGCTATTTGCGGCTTATCAAAGCTAGAGTCGATGAAAGAAGGGTCTTACCTTGATCTTAAGTTCGTAATACACCTCAAAACCTTAAAATATGTCCAAACCCTTGCTGTCCCAACACCAAAGTATGATATGCTAAGAAATCGATAAAATAAATTATACCATGATGACGAGCTCAATGCGTAGAACAACATTCGTCAAGGACTTAAGTTGAGAAAATATATAATTTGGTTGATCCTAGAAATGTGTTTCCTAAGTTTTCTGGTTCTTAACTCAAAAAACTGAAGAAAAAGTCGAAGAAGAAGATATATATAAAGTTCCACCGACCTAGGGCCCCACCTCACGTGCCTGCTCGTGCAGTCTCGCAAAAATGTGAATATCTCTATATTCTGAAGTCGTATGAATAAACGGTTTGATGCGTTAGAAACTAGACTCATAGACCTTTGATTTGATATGTTGGGGGTTCCATAACTTTTTATATATTGGGAGAAAAGCTCCGAGACATTTGACCCAAATTTCAGAGAAATCTTTAAAAAGAAACTTACGATAACTTTCGCCAACTTTTATTTTGCCACCTACCTAACTTCAAAACTTGAGACACAACCCTTGAACACTTAAATTATGACATACCACATCATTCTTAATTTATTACTCACCCTCTTTGCCTTTCCACGAAGGTACGAGGTAATTTAGACGTTTTGAAAAGTCGGGGTGTTACATCCTTCCCCCCTTAGAAACATTCGTCCTCGAATGAAAAATCTGAGTCACACGGTTAAGTCCTTAGGAGATGCCAAAATTTAGGCAGAATATCCTTTGTAAATGTGACTATCCAGGAACGTGAAACGCAAAAATTCTAACCTAGGCATCTCACAGGATGACATAAATAGCTAAGCACTATAGCTCCGCAATAACAATGCGAGCAAAAATACAACGACAACAACCATAATAATAAGCATCAATATAAAAAACTCAGATAGGTATCTTACCTCTCTACACTAATAGAAACTGATATGCCATCACCCTGGGGTATGAAACAAGTGAGGATATTTGGAACTCATGCCATCCTCAAGTTCCCAGGTCAACTCTTCTCTATTCTTGTTTCTCCACAATACTTTAACCGAAGCCACCTCTTTGGTCCTTAATTTACGGACCTGTCGATCTAATATGGAAACTGGAGTTTCCTCGTAGGACAACTCCTCTATGATCTGAACATCCTCAACTGGGACACCCGAGAAGGGTCTCCTACGCACTTCCGTAGAATCGATACATGGAAAATTGGATGAACAGATTCTAGCCCCGAAGGCAATTCTAACTCATAAGCCACTCTTCCTACCCTCCTAAGGATCCGGTATGGCCCAATGAATCTTTGACTAAGCTTGCCTTTTTTGCCAAATCTCATAACACCCTTCATAGGCGAGACTTTTAAGAATACCCAATCATCGACACAAAACTCTAAGTCCCTTCGTCGCACATCTGAGTATGACTTCTGTCGGCTTTGAGCTGTTAGTAACCTCTCCCGAATGAGCTTAACCTGCTCCACTGTCTGCTGTACTAAGTCAGGTCTAATTAACCCTGACTCACCTACCTCAAACCATACAATGGGGGATCTACATTTTCGCCCATACAAAGCCTCATAAGGTGCCATCCCGATGCTGGAATGATAACTATTATTTTATGCGAACTCAATAAGAGGCAAGTGGTCATCCCAACTTCCCTTGAAGTCTAGCGCGCATGCCTATAACATATCCTCGAGTGTCAAAATTGTGCGCTCAGCCTGGCCATCTGTCTGAGGGTGAAAGGTTGTACTGAGATTAACCTTTGTCCCCAGTCCTTTCTGGAAGGACTTCCAGAAGTTAGCGGTAAATTGTGCTCCTCTATCAGAGATAATAGATACTGGGACACTGTGTAGCCTAACAATCTCTCTAATATAGAGCCCTTCATAGTCTTTGGCTGTAAAAGTAGCCCTGACTGGTAAGAAGTGGGCTGATTTTGTTAGTCTCTCAACAATTACCCAAATAGAGTTAAACTTACGACGCGATCAAGGTAACCCTGTAATAAAATCCATATTAATTTCTTCCCACTTCCAAAAAGGAATGGCTATCTCCTGGACTAGCCCAGTGGGCTTTTGGTGCTCAACCTTCACCTGTTGGCAGTTAGGACACTGTGCCACAAACTCAGCAACATCCTTCTTCATCCTGAGCCACCAATAGATCTCCTTAATATCATGGTACATCTTTGTCGAACCAGGGTGAATAGAATAAAGGGAATGAGGTGACTCTTCCATAATCTGATGTCGAAGCCCTGTAACATTCGGAGCACATAATCGACCACTATATCTGAGGACTCCATCTCCTGCTATATCAAATGCTAAAGACTGCTGATCCTGAGCCTTGGCTCTGAGCTGCTCTAAGCTAGGATCCTCATGTTGTCGTGCTTTTACCTCTACTACTAGGGATGATACGGCTGTGTCCTGAATTGTGACCCCACTATCGTATGCCTCTAACAATCTGACTACCAAGCTAGCTAACTGATGAAGCTCTCGCGCTAGCTCATGCTTCTCAACACCTAAATAGGATAAACTACCCATAGATCTTTGGCTGAGGGCATCGGCTACCACATTCGCCTTTCTTGGATGATATAAAATATCCATGTCGTAGTCCTTCAGTAACTCAAGCCATCGACGCATTTACCTACTTCTGTCTAAAGATATATTGAAGGATTTTATGATCTGTGAAGATGTCAATATGAACGCCATATAAATAGTGTCTATAGATCTTTAACGCATGCACAACTGCAGCCAACTCTAAATCGTGGGTCAGATAGTTCTTCTCATGACTCCCAACTGCCTTGAAGAATATGCGATAACCTTACCATGTTGCATTAGAACACATCCCAACCCAACACCAAAAGCATCACAGTACACCGCATAGCCTTCTGAACCCTGTGGAAATGCTAGAACTGCTGCTGATGTCAACCTGTCCTTCAGCTCCTGGAAACTATGCTCGCAAGCCTCAGTCTACTGGAACTTAGTTGCTTTTTGAGTCAGCTTCGTTAAGGGTGTTGAAAGTGAAGAAAACCCCTCTACAAACCTTCTGTTGTACCCAGCTAACCCTAAGAAACTACAAACCTCAGTCGGAGTCATGGGCCTGGGCCAAGTCTTTACGGCCTCAATCTTTTGTGTATCAACCGTAATACCTGCATCTGATACAATATGGCCTAAGAAAGCTACAGAGTCCAACCAGAACTCACACTTAGAAAATTTTGCATAAAGTTCTTGGTCTCGAAGAACCTAAAGGACTGCTCGCAGATGATTTTCATGCTCAGCTTTTGAACGTAAATACACCAAAATATCATTAATTAATACAATCACAAACAAGTCTAGATACAGCCTGAATATACTATTCATCAGGTCCATGAACACTGCTGGGGCATTAGTTAATCCAAAAGACATTACCAAGAACTCAAAATGTCCTCGCCTTAAGATAGGAAATAAACCTACCTTTCGGTGTTGCTGTATCGCCTTTCCATTCCCGAACTGCCTCTCTTGGAAAGTGGAATATAACAATCTTTGTACAACACTCAACATTAGCATAATAAGACGCTAACCAGTCTATACCCATAATGACGTCGAAATCGACCATCTCCAACTCTACCAGGTCTACAGAGGTCTGACGGTCGATAATTTCTACCGTGCAACCTCGATAGACTCTCTTGGCAATAATACACTCACCCACTAGTGTAGATACAATAAAGGGTCGATCTAATGACTCTGCTACAATACATAACTTCCTCGCAATAAATTGAGTAACATAATATAGAGTAGATCCAGGATCTATCAAAGCATAAGCACAATGGGAGCAAACAATCAATGCACCTATCACAACATCTGGTGATGACTATGAGTCCTGTCGGCCGGCTAGTGAATATGTACTATTCTGGCCACGACCAGAACTAGATGCTCCCTCTCTGACTCCGCTTTTGCCTCTACCTGTTGAAGTCTGGGGTCCACGCCCTGTAGACTGTGCTGATGAGGAGGAACCTACTACTGACCCGGTCGACTGACCTATACCACCCTGACCTATGGTCGGGGAGTTCCTCCACCCATGCCCCTCCTGTCCACAAGAATAACAACCTGTGGAACCCTACCTACACCTCCCAAAATGCATCCTACCGCAAGTAGCGCAACACGAAAAGGCTGTCCTAGCGTGGCCTGAACCCCTCTGCTGCTGAGAGCCTGATGCTCGTGAACCCTTACCTGGGCCTGACTGTCTCTGACGATCAAATCTACTACCCTGGAACTACTGTGATAGAGGTCTAGGTGGCCTACTAGAATATCGAGGTTTGGGACCACCCTGAAAATCTCCATGTGAACCAGCGGGCCTAGCCCTCTTCTTTCTCTCTCTCGACCCTCTCACACATATACTGTAGATGTCGGCGATCCTCTATGCCTTGTACAAAGGCCTGAATTCGCAAGATATCCATATAATCATTTAGTGCAGTGGTAGAATAAGCGTCGATATAGTCTGAGTCAAGCCCTCCCACAAACCTATGCACCCTGTCATGCATCGTATCAACAAATTCTGGTGCATATCTAGCCAATGAATCAAATCTCAGCCCGTACTCTCGGACACCCATGCTTCCCTATCGGAGGTTCAAAAACTGGTCCACCCGGCCATCCCTAATCTCTCAAGGAAAATAGTGATCTATGAAAGCTTCTGTAAAGCTATCCCAAGTGGGTAGAGATGCATCTTTTCCCCTAGATCTCTCCCCACTTTCGTACCACAATACTGCAACATCATGCAATCGAAATGCTGCTAACTCAACTGACTCAGTCGCTGAGGCATGCATGACTCTGAATATCCTATGAAGTTGATCAAAAAAGTGTTGAGGGTCCTCTCTGCGATCTGTCCCTATAAACTGTAGAGGATTCAAGGCAAGAAATTCATGAACTCTCGAAATCCCGGGCCCGTCAGAAGGTCTGGCAACATCTGGCGCAACTGGCTGGCGCTGTGCAACTGCTAACTGTGCTAACATACATACTGCACTCTTAAAATCCTGATCAGATGGAATAGGAGGAACCAGAGGTGGTACTGCTGGTGGAGCCGGGGGTCCTGTAGTCCTCAGAGCTCCTTAAGCAGTGGAAAAGCTATAAGGGGCTGAGAAGATGTCTCCCCCTGGGTTCCACAATGGGCTACCTCCACCTGTGTTACATTGCCCGTACCCTCGCCTGCCGCTGTATCTAGCCCCTGGCTAGCTGTGGTCTGTCTCGTGTCAGCCATCTCTATCGGCATACAAATATCAATTATAAGCCAGAAACCTCAACCCTTAAGACACCGCTCTATAGCACGAGGTGAGCAAAAGAAATATAGTCATTCTAATATGCCCGGTAGTTTCTTGCTTATCAAATGTGGTGCACAACACATTTATAAACAAGACTCTACTAGACACAGCTTGCAGAATCCCTAGGATACGGCGTTGCTCTGATACCAAGTTTTTCACGCCCCAAACTCAAGGGGCGCAACTGGCTCTTACTGCCAAAACTCAAGCCCGAGCCAACCCTACTGAACCATTTGCTACTAGCGTATGGTAGCCACACGCAATCAAGAAAACAAACCAGTATATCTCGACTTAAAATTAAGCCCTCGGCCGGCAAGGTCCTTGTCAACAGATCTATCAAAGAAACAGCTACTCCCAAAAGAGTTCATATAAAGAAATA
Source organism: Solanum etuberosum (assembly GCA_029582245.1). Lineage (NCBI taxonomy): Eukaryota > Viridiplantae > Streptophyta > Magnoliopsida > Solanales > Solanaceae > Solanum > Solanum etuberosum. The sequence continues at coordinate 16,435 of JAJONR010004206.1, forward strand.
GCCAACTAGCACAGAAGTCCTGATTGGGCCGTCGAGGCCACTAGGATCTCTATACCAAAACTGAAAGCAGGTAAATATCAAGACAATACATCAAATAACTAACAAGCTTTAGCAAACCAACAAACTAGGACAGTATGGCCATAACGTAACTATACACCCCACACACTAGTCTACAAGCCTCTAAGAGTAGTAAAGATTGGCGGAACAAGCCCCAGCCTACCCATAAAAATATATACAACAAAAGCTAACAAATCTCCCAACTCTGGTAGCTCCGGAGGAAAGGGGCTAGCCAACCGGATAGAAGTCAATCCTCCTGCTGAGGAGGTCTACTGGGTCGTCTGTCGGGACATGCAGGCATAAATGCAGTACCCCCAGGCAATGGGGCATCAGTACGAAATAATGTACCGAGTTTGAAAGGCAATAGACTATGAGCAAGTATCCTAATATACTGGGAGTAATCCGATAAATAAATTAAGGATAAGATAAGTGTACTGACCTGCTCCTAAATCTAAACATATCAAAAATAATAAAACAACAACCTAACAAAGCCCCATAAGCTCGGCATGTACAAACAGCACACAAGACCACCTACCCAGGCCCCCAAAGGCCCAGAAGGTGCCAATCAGTCAATATACCCCTATCGATAGTCCCCTAGCCCCGTAGGAAGTCACATAGCCCTCTTAGACAATAATAGAGTCCTGTAGGAAGCACATAGCTCTCTTAGAAATCAATATAGCTTATAGACAACTCATCGCCCTCTTAGGCAACAACATGGCCCTGTAGGCAACACATAGCCTTCTTAGGCGTCAATATAGCCCCGTAGGTAGCTCATAGCCCTTATAGGCATCAATATAGCCCTGTAGGCAGAACATAGCCCTTATAGGCATAGATCACATTTCTGCAGCTAACCATAATAGCCCCAAGGGAAACAATAACAATCCAATAGGCTAAAAGCGAGCAATTTAGCTATTAGCAACCTATACGAATAGCCTCTAAGTCATGTCCAGCATAGGGACGCTACTAACTGAATAAGAATCCTGAAAAGGAAGGATTATATCCACTCGAGCAGCCAACAATCAACAATAATGGCTACAAGTAAAACAATGATAACATCCCAATTACATTGCTCCTAAGCTTTAAGGAAACATGTCGTAAGAAGGGAATAGCCCTAACATACCTTTTCCGCTGAATTCACGTGGCCTAACAACTTTTACTCACAGCCCCCCTCGCTACAACAACAAGGCAGGACCATATTGAACACACAAGAATAGAAGATACCACGATAATCTGATAAAAGATATGTATTTCCGTCGCAAAGTGCTATTTGTGGCTTATCAAAGCTAGAGTCGATGAAAGAAGGGTCTTACCTTGATCTTAAGTTCGTAATACACCTCAAAACCTATAAATATGTCCAAACCCTTGCTTTCCCAACACCAAAGTATGATATGCTACGAAATCGATAAAACAAATTATACCATGATGACGAGCTCAACGCGTAGAACAACATTCGTCAAGGACTTAAGTTGAGAAAATCTATAATTTTGTTGATCCTAGAATTGGGTTTCCTAAGTTTTCTGGTTCTTAACTCAAAAAAATGAAGAAAAAGTCGAAGAAGAAGATATATATAAAGTTCCACCGAGCTAGGGCCCCACCTCACGTGCCTGCTTGCGCAGTCTCGCAAAAACCCGAATATCTCTCTATTCTGAAGTTGTATGAACGAACGGTTTGATGTGTTAGAAACTAGACTTGAACACCTTCGATTTGATATGTTGGAGGTTCCATAAATCTTTATATATTGGGAGAAAACCTCCGAGACATTTGACCAAAATTTTAGAGAAATCTTTAAAAAGAAACTTACGATAACTTTTGCCAACTTTTATTTTGCCACCTACCTAACTTCAAAACTTGAGATACAACCCTTTAACACTTAAATTATGACATACCACATCATTCTTAATTTATTACTTACCCTCTTTGCCTTTCCACGAAGGTACGAGTTAATTTAGACATTTCAAAAAGTCGGGGTGTTACAGTACGAGCATGTCAGGGAAATTCTAAAGCATAAACATAAAATTGAACTTGATAAAAAGGAAACATACTTACCTCTTCTCAAACTTACTCAACTCAAGGAATACTAAAGGATACTCAAAACTACTCAAACTTACTCAACTCAGAAGTACTCAAGGATAAGATACTCAACTCAGTAATATAGTTCTCAACTCAGTGAAATGGGGCTCAACTCAACAATAAGGTACTCGACTCAATTAAACATAGTTCAACTCAAGATATGATACTAACTCAAGGGTACTCAAATCAAGATAAAGCAACAATAAAAGATGCAATATATGAAAAACTTTTAAAACAGTAGATAACAACTGAATGTATTGAAGAATACAATAACAACTCAATTTGTATATATTAAAATATAATATAACTCTGTGAGAGTTTCTCTAACCGACAACCATCACTATGAGCTATGTCATGATACAACGTCTCGCCCACGCTGCCAGAACTATCCTATACTTTCCAGGATATAGAACCTCTCAACTAAGTGGATCGACTAGTCTATGCTAAAAAACTTTAAGGAATCATCTAAAAAGTATGACCCTTTCTACCCACGTTGGCTATATGGTTTATGGAGACTAGAGTCATTATGAACTCATCCCCATATCGGTGCTCAATACTACTCCCAAAATACTCAGCTCATATGTTTAAAAACATAACTCTATCTGTGGTTTGAGATAATTACTCAAAAACTATCTCAAAGGATCTCTTGGAAATCTTAGTTTCCTTTCATCTTAAATGTGAAAACATTTACTCTTGAGAATACTTAGTTCCCATATATCATTTTAAATAAAATGAACTCAACTCTGCTCTTTCTCAAAAACATTTTAAAAATCATATTATAATATGATCATTGATGACTCGAGAAGTCATACTGCATAAACATTGATGGTATATCTAGATACCATACTTCTCAAACATTGATGGCATACTCGATTATCATACTAATCATGTTTTAGAAAACTCTTTTCTCAAAACTCATCTTTACTTTCTAAAAACTCAGTTTAAGAACTCAAGTGTTGGCTTTAAAAAGCTTTTTAAAATTTATAACTCAAATCATAGGGTTCATGTGGAATTATGAACATGAACGACTCAACTCAGGGATCTTAATAGAAATAAAGAGCCTCAGTACTCAAAACTCAATGATACTACTCATCTGTAGACTACTCGACTCAGAGGGTTCATACGGAATTATGAGCATGAACAATTCAACTGAAGGGCTCCATGGGTAACATGTAATAGTCCCATGATTAGGAATAAAATCTCAAAAGGGTCAAGGACTCAATACTCAAGACTTAGAACTTGAAGATACTACTCCTCTTAAAGATACTCGAACTCACTTGCTCAAAACTTAGTTCAAATCGATAATTGATCTCAAAGGATTCACAATTGAACTCAAAAGACTTTCTTGAACTCTACTATTAAATCTCTCTTGAATGTGAATTATGAATTCAAGAGTTATGGTTCATGATATGAAGGGTCTTGTGATGATAAAGTAGACTGATGAATACATTCTCCTCAGTCTCATACTCACTTGCTCGAGTCTTGAAACAAGTTATTAGAAATTGTAGAAGACTCCTCAAAAAGAATCAAAGGGACTTTCTCAAAAAGTTCGGAAGAACTCTCAAAACTTTACTCTTAACTCTACCTTGAATTTGAATTATGAATTCAAGGTTATGATTTGTGATAGAAAAGATCTCGTGATGTTTAGGAGTGTTTTTAGATAGTTAAACATGAGAAACGATCAAGAAATCACTGTCTGGAAGCAAGACTGCGATGCGGAGATGCATTTAAATATTTTATCGCAAAATAAATTTTGAGGCAGAAAGGTCCGCTACCTCTCCGTGACGCGGAGAGAAAAATTCTGTTTCTGAGGAACAGGTCCGCGTCGCGGACCTGGTACCCAGTTTCTGCCTGACTTTTTCCTTCTTCATTTTCTAACCCAAATTCGCCTAAATTCGATTATTTTTCTCAATATCTCTTTAGATTCAGATACCCACTACATGCACACAAGAATCTAATCAAACACAACTCTAAAATCGACACGATTTCCTCAAGAACTCATCAATATCATCTAAACTCAAGAACGAAAGCCAATTTCAAGAACACCAAACTATCAACTTTCTAGAACGAATTTCGCTGAAATTAACATGATTAGCGTGTGGGTAAACAAACCCAATACTATGGAAGCTTACATATCTCTTAGGGATCAAACCCATGGTGAAAATTCACAACAAAACTCAAGAACCTCGACGAAGGCCTTGATCCTTTCCTCTTTTCTCCTATTTTCTCTTCTTTTATCTTCTTGAACTCTCAACTAAAACCCTAGGCGTATATAAGGATTATAAAACTGAGCATCATAGGATTAGACCCTGAAAACCTTATTAAAAATGAATTAAATCTGATTGGGTTTGGAAAAGACCAAAATACCCCTTACTATTTTCGGGTAACTTTCCTTAACTGGACAGCCTGACTTCAAAAGGGCATATTTGACTCATCCGAACTCGAAACTTAGGAAACTTGGCGGTGTTGGATAGATAATCCAAAGAAATTTCATATAGTATCTTGTAGCCCACCTAATTCATCCTGTACTGAGATCTATGGTCGTTTGAAGTTGACCCAAATCTTAGAAGAACTTAGGAATGACTTCAATGAATTATCTCTAGTTTCTTCTTGAAACTCAAGGCACTACATCTAGTGACCTTAACGCTTAGGAAAAATTTAAATTCCTTGGTAAAAACTTACTCACTACGAAGGATGGTTCAAGTCTTAGCTCAAAAAATTTCTGGGGTGTTACAATATCTACCCATTGGGATCATTCGTCCTCGAATGACAGCTTGGGTATGGAACGGGTTACTCTTACTAAGGGCTGAGTCTAATGGTATGCTCTTAATATATTCAAGGTTAACCCAAATCCTTAGGTTCGGGTTCTATACCTCTCTATAGGGAATCTCATGACTACCGAACTCTCCATAAGCAGGTACTAAGACCTCTTTCTAAGGTGTTTCTCTTAACCTCATCTGATTACATACCACCTCAGTACACCTCTTAATGCTCTTGTCACTCTTGTGACTTAGCCACACTTCACTGCCCTTATCTAAAGGTTAGGGTCTCTCACTTGTGCCACTCATATTTATTGCAGTTAACATCTCAATTCCTCACCTACTCTATATCAAGTCTACCAGATCAAATCTAAAGACTAACATCATCACCCTCATGTTACCATTCTTTGGATCATGACACTTATCTCAAATTCAAGCTTAATGTTCATTACTCAACCCGAATATCAATACGATTGCTCGCCTACTATGCTATACCTCATTACTTGATCAGTTTTATAACCTTCTGAACATCATAACCCTCTCAAACAAATCATAAGCCTAGCTTAGATCTATCACTTTATGAATACTTTTGCTCTTCTATTCGACACTTACACTTGGTCATTTCCTACACAATGACATCTCATCACAAGCTCCTTTCTAGCTAAAACACACTCTACCTCCTATGATAGAATCTTCACAACTCATCACTTCTTAGTCCACCCATAAAGGAAACTTCCTCATTACTAACTTTATAGGTGCATGACTATAGTAACATAATATGCCCCATCACTATCTCCCTTTCATAGATCTCTATACATCTGCATACTTTTCTCTAACTCTGGGTTCTTTCACTACTATTGCTCATGATCTTGTAACTCATAGTATCTTTTAGGGATAAAATACTACCCAAGCTCTAAACGTACCACCTCATAAGGATCTCAGCTAAAATAAGGTTTAGGGAAGAGAGTACAACTCACTTTTAGCTCAAATGCACGATTCACATGAACATGAGTGCATTCTTCTGAAACTCAACACTTAACTCACTCATGGGATTCTCTCAAGCTCCTCTGGAGTCTCATGACTTTCTCAAGACTTTTGCTAAGAGCAACTCATCGATAAGGGACTTAATTTTCTTTTCAACCACCTCTAGTATGACGGGTAATAGAATGAATCTGAGAAACGCACGAGTATGAATAAATCTCTCTGACATAGCTCTATTGCACGATTAAGAGTATGAAAGATGGAAAACTTTTTTTAAATGACTATAGTCCTTCGTTTATAGAAGTGGGGCCCTCACAACCATAAACAAGACCATACTTGACACGGCTTCATAGAAACCCTAGGACACTTGAACTCTTTTCTCTGATACCAAGTTTGTCACAACCCGAGCCTACACCCTAGACATGGCCGGCACTCAAGAACCATTGTTGGTCCCCAAGCGAACCCTCATTCTGGTTGACTACAAGCGGAAAACTAACTCAAGCATACAAAAGCTTAAAAATTGAATAAAAATTAATGAAACTCAATTACAAAGATTTAACTCAAATGGAAAATTTGAATAAAAATAATATATTCAACTCACCATAAAATAGGCAACTTAAGTCTTTAAAACATTTAACAAAATAAATGATCAGACATCTGAACTCTACCGTCTATCTATGAAGCCTCTAACTGACAAAGATGGAAGTCGGGACAAGACCCACGACATCCTAACAACTGATATAACTGAAAGTAAAAGTGGAACCCTCCGGAAGCAAGGAAGTTCACCATAGCTAACTCGAACTCCATGTGGTATCAACAAAGCTCCTGTTAATGACCTTTAATACATGTATCTGCATCATGAAACAATGCAGGCCAAATGGCTCAGTACGTGGAATGTACGAGCATGTAAGGGGAATTCTAAAGCATAAACATAAGCTTGAACTTGATAAAAAGGAAGCATACTTACCTCTTCTCAAACTTACTCAACTCAAGGAATACTC
>JAJONR010004207.1:0-29242 GCA_029582245.1 Solanum etuberosum
TCAATGTATCTTGTTTATTTTGTTTCTTAAATTAGCCTTTGTTAGTGGTATGAAATTTCTGATACATCAATGTTGCAATAGATTATGTTTTATGCAATTTATCATGTATATATTTATTACATTGATACATAACCCTAATATTGATGAATATTCGACTAGTGGGTTTCATGTTAAATACTTATGTATTTGATACATAAGTAATGCCTAATGTATCATTTACAATATATCAAATTCTATAATATATCTTCAATAATTTTTAAATTTAAAAGGATATAGATAATAATAAATCTTTTTTTTATTGTGTATTAAGATTACCTAATAATAATATAACACCCCGTATGCTAGAACTATACAAAATGAAGATTTCAGAATTTGCAGGTGCCACTGAAGGGTACCACCCACGGACCGTAGGGTGACCCACGGTCCGTTCTGGTGGTCCGTGGTGCACCACCTGCATCCCCCTCCCAGAAAAGTCCAGAAAAACATCTAAGGGTCGACCCACAGCCGGACCCACAGACCGTGGATCAGACCCCTCAGACTCCACTCCTAGAACCCCTTCGACGGTCACCAGGATGGACCATCGGTCCATCCACGGACCGTCGGTCTGGTCCATCGGTGACCTCCGACATCATTTAAGTCAGGGGTCGTTTGGTCTTTTCCCTATGCGTTGGACCCCTAAACTACATCGTTTAACCCCTAAACCACGTAGTTTTGATCAGTTTAAGCCTAGTAACTTAATTAGAACTTACCCTAGTCAACTCATTCTCCAAAAATTCATCCAAGTTGAATGAAAGAAGGAGAAAGAGTCGACCAAGCCCTAGTTCAAGAACGCAGCAAGGTTTCGTCCATTCCAGCCCCGAAATCGAAAGATTTCTCTGTGGAATTTGTCAGCAGGTATGTGGGATTTCACTAGTGGGTTCCTTTCACCCATTAGGTCCCTAGAATTCAGTCAGATTCTTGAATCCCTTCATATTATCTAGACCTAGGGTTTCTAGAATTTCAACAGATCATTATGAATTAGTCATTTTACTGTTCCTAATTAGATTATCATGTAGTAGTATTATTTTTCCCATATTCGTGCATAAGCTCAGAACCCTAGTTATGTAGTTCTTTTAGTTCATGAATTACACTAGCTAGGACAGATAAACAGATATACATGCTCCAATTTTTGAATGTTTCATTATCAAATATGCATGTTGCATTTCAGATTTTGCATGCCATAATATTGAGCTATCCAGTTCACTTCAGTTATGTTATGAATTATATATATTCAATTGGGAGTAGACTTAATACCGAGTTGGACTAGGGTCAGTCACCCTCATAGTCCCAGAACTATTTGCCCCTGTAGGTTTATAAGTCCCCTCTGTGGGCATTACATTTTAGTGATCAGGCCAGTCATGCCTCTATACCTCTGGCAGGGTATATTGGGTCCTCTCGATGGGGCGTATACATCAGACTCCACGTTTAGCTCACGTGGTTTTATGTCGGTTATTAGTAGCTCCCACAATCATGTTCTATTGCATTGACCAGGTTATTAGTTACAGTTCAGTATTCAGTTTCAGCATGTTATAAACTTGGTCATTGCATTCAGTCAGTTCATGTTCATTAGTTCCAGTATAGTATTATGCTTATCTTACATCATTGCTCAGTTATATGCTTTGGTTCAGTTATGTATATTTTGTTTAGCTTTATTCTATCCTACATGCTCAGTACCGTTCAAGTACTGACGCATACTCTGCGCTACATCTTCTCGTGATGTAGGTTCAGGTCCTCAGTATTCAGATCACGCATCGATCGGTTCCCGATCTTTAGTTCAGCAACATCAGTGGAGAGTCCTCATTTTTCGAGGATGATTGACATGATTATGTTTCTACTTTCAATCTTTAGTTTCAATTTTGCTAGATTTAGCTAGGGCATGTCCCAACATCTCTAGTCAGTTAGAGGCTTTATTTCAAACATAGTTAAATTCAGTTTTAGCTTTGGAGTTTGATAATTCAGTTGTCATTAAACTCTTAGATTATTTATTCAGATAGTAATGGGTATTCTCCATCATTTCAGTTTATCTTATGATTTAGCTTCCGCATAGTATTTCTTATTTCAGTAAATCTTTTAGTATGCTTATGTTATGCCAACAGGGTTAGCTTAGGGTCACTCATGATCCTTGGTCCGGTGTCTGCGTCCTAGGGGTAGTCTCGGGGTGTGACAAACTTGGTATCAGATCATTAGGTTTAATTGTCCTAGGATGTCTGAAAAGCCACACTAGGTAGAGTCCTTTTCATGGGTGTGAAGTGCACCACATCTAATGAGAGGGAGGCTACGAAGTGTTTTAGGAAAACTTCACTTTCTTGCTATTCTTATCGTGCGTGGGTATGATCTACCTTCTAAATCGTCGTTATGCGTTTCAGATCATGCCTCCTCGTAGAGCTTACACAAGGAATGTGAATGCCCGCAACGCTAACGCAGCTCCTCCAGTCCCAGATCAGGAAGTTTCGAATGCAGAGTTTCGGAACGCTATCCAACTTTTGGCTCAGAGTGTGACTAACAAGAACAATCAGCAGGTTCCAGCTGCAGCTAGAGTTTGGGAATTTGTTAGGATGAATCCGCCTGAGTTTTTAGGGTTGCAAGTTGGAGAAGATCCCTAAAATTTCATAGATGAGGTCAAAAAGATCTTTGGAGTGATGCAAAAGACTGGTAATGATAGGGTTGAGCTGACATCTTACCAGCTTAAGGATTTCGCTCACATTTGGTTTACTCAGTGGAAGGAAAACAGGGGTAAGGATGTAGCTCCTATCATTTGGGAGTGTTTCAGTGAGAATTTTTTGGATAGGTTCTTCCCACGAGAGTTGAGGGAGGCAAAAGCTCAGGAGTTCATGAACTTGAGGCAAGGTAGCATGTCAGTCCAAGAGTATGGACTCAAGTTCACCCAACTCTCCAGGTATGATCCTCACATGGTTGCCGATTCCAGGGCTCAAATGAAAAAGTTTCTATATGGGGTCCGACTTAGTGAAAACGGAGTGTAGAAATGCTATGTTTCTTGTAAATATGAACACTTCTAGGCTCATGACTCATGCTCAGCAGGTTGAGGGAGATAAGCTTAGGGAACAGGCTAAGGAGAACAAAAAGGCTATGATAGGCAACTGTGAGTATTCTCAACAGAAATCGGGTGGTGGAAATCGCTCGCAGGGTCAACAAAAGTCTTCAGCCCCAGAACCTTCATCAGCTAGTGCTCCATCCTCCAACTTCCGACAGGATCAGTAAGGTAGGCATCAGTCTCTAAGTCTCAAGGGAGTGTTTCAGGTACCAGAACCTACCCAACTTGTCCTAAGTATGGTAAGAACCATCCGAGCGAGTTTCTTGCAGGAAAGGAAAGATGCTTTGGCTGTGGTCAGACTAGTCACAGGTTGAGAGATTGTCCTTCTTCTAAACAGGCTCAAGGACGTAATAATGGTAGAGCCCAGTCCACAACTTCAACAGCACCAGCAGGTCGCCTGATTCTACAGGGTAACTCATCTGGTACATGTGGCGGTCAACGCCAAAACAGGTTGTATGCTCTTCAGGCTCGCCAGAATCAGGAAGATTCTCCTGATGTGGTCACTGGTACGTTACGAGTTTTTAACTTAGATGTTTATGCTATGTTAGATCTAGGGGCTACTCTTTCCTTTGTGACTCCTTATATAGCAGTCAAATTCAATGTTAGTCCAGAAACTCTCCCAGAACCCTTCTTAGTCTCTACCCCAGTCGGTGACCCAGTTATAGCTAGACGGGTATACAGAAATTGCCCTGTCATAGTCTCTCAGAAATTCACCTCAGCAGATCTTGTAGAGTTAGAAATGGTAGACTTTGATATCATTATAGGCCTGAATTGGTTACATTCCTGTTATGCCTCAGTCGATTGTAGAACTAGGATTGTTCGTTTCCAGTTTCCAGACGAACCAATCTTAGAATGGAAGGGTAGTAGCTTAGCGCCTATGGATCAATTCATTTCTTACCTTAAGGCCAGAAAGATGATTTCCAAGGGGTATATCTATCATCTAGTTCGGGTTAAGGATTCAAGATCTGAAACCCCAACTCTTGAGTCAGTTCCAGTAGTTAATGAATTCCCAGAAGTGTTTCCAGAAGATCTTCCCAGAGTTCCTCCCGAAAGGGAAATCGACTTGGGAATTGATCTACTTCCAGATACCCAGCCCATTTCTATTCCTCCTTAGAGAATGGCTCCAGCTGAGCTTAAGGAATTGAAAGAGCAGTTGAAAGACCTTCTAGATAAGGGCTTCATCAGACCTAGTATTTCCCCATTGGGTGTACCAGTGTTGTTCGTGAAAAAGAAAGATGGTTCTCTCAGGATGTGCATTGACTATCAGCAGTTGAACAAAGTAAAAATCAAGAATAAGTATCCTATCCCCCGGATTGATGACTTGTTTTACCAACTTCAGGGTGCTAGTTATTTTTCGAAGATAGACCTCAGGTCCGGTTACCATCAGCTCAGAGTCAGAGATAGTGACATTCCGAAAATAGCCTTTAGAACTTGATATGGTCATTATGAATTTGTAGTTATGTCATTTGGACTAACCAATGCTCCTACAGCTTTCATGGATTTGATGAACAGGGTGTTCAAGCATTATTTGGACTTGTTCGTTATCGTCTTTATTGTGATATCCTCATTTACTATAGGAATGAGGAAGAACATGCGACTCATTTGAGGGTTGTCCTGCAAACTCTCAAAGATCGCTAGTTATTCGCTAAGTTTAGCAAATGTGAGTTTTGGATGAAATCTGTTGCTTTCCTTGGGCATATAGTATTTAGCGAAGGGATCCGAGTGGATTCTCACAAAATAGTGGCAGTGAAACAATGGCCCAGACCTACCTCTCCAATAATATAAGAAGTTTCTTGGGTCTAGCTGGTTATTACAGAAGGTTCATGGAAGGATTTTCATCCATAGCCTCTCTATTGACTAAGTTGACTCAGAAAAAGTTTAAGTTTCAGTGGTCAGATGATTGTGAGAAGATCTTCACAGAACTGAAAACTAGGTTGACTACAGCTCCTGATTTGATTCTACCAGAGGGTACAGACGGTTATGTGATCTATTGTGATGCATCCAGAGTCAGCCTAGGTTGTGTGTTGATGCAGCGAGGTAAGGTTATAGCTTATGCTTCTATATAGCTTAAGGTGCATGAGAAAAATTATACGACTCATGACTTCAAGCTTGAAGCAGTGGTGTTTGCACTTAATATTTGGAGACATTACTTGTATGGTGTTCACGTAGATGTGTTCACAGACCATAAAAGCCTTCAGTATGTGTTCACCCAGAAAGAGTTGAATCTTCGCCAGAGGAGATGGCTTGAGTTCCTCAAGGATTATGATATGAGTGTGCATTACCATCATGGTAAGGCCAATGTAGTAGCAGATGCTCTTAGCATACTATCTATGGGTAGTGTAGCATAGTTGAGGAATAAAGTAGAGAACTAGCAAAGGATGTTCGCATGCTTGCTCGCTTGGGAGTTCGCCTTATGAGCATATCATATGGTGGTGTAACAGTTCAGAATCGGTCAAAATCTTCATTGGTAGCGGAGGTTAAGGAAAAGCAAGACAGTGATCCGATATTGCTTCAACTAAAGGGTGCAGTTCATCAGCAGAGAGTGGAGGTTTTCTCCCAAGGGGGAGATGGTGTGCTTCGTTATCAGGGTCGATTATGTGTTCCTAAGGTGGGTGAGTTGAGACAACAGATTCTTGCAGAAGCCCATAATTCCAGGTATTCTATTCATCCAGGCGCTACTAAGATGTACCGTGATCTGCGGGAAGTCTTTTGGTGGAATGGCATAAAGAGGGATATAGCAGATTTTGTGGCTAAGTGCCCCAATTATCAGCAAGTGAAGGTAGAACATTAGAAACCAGGGTTTATGACTCAAGAGATCAACATTCCTACATGGAAGTGGGAAGTGATCAACATGGACTTCATTATAGGTTTACCTCGCATTCGAAGACAACATGACTCCATTTGGGTGATAGTTGACAGAGTTACTAAGTCTATGCGCTTTTTGGCTGTCATGACTACAAATTCGGCGGAGGACTATGCCAAGCTTTACATTAATGAGATAGTCAAGTTGCATGGGGTTCCCTCGTCTATCATCTCAAATAGAGGTCCTTAGTTTACATTTCATTTCTGGAAGTCATTTCAGAAAGGTCTTGGTACTCAGGTTAATCTTAGCACATCATTTCATCCATAGACGTATGGTCAGGCAGAGCGTACCATTCAGACCTTAGAGGACATGTTGAGAACTTTTGTGATCGACTTCAAGGGTAGTTGGGATGATCACCTTCCTCTTATAGAGTTCGCCTACAATAATAGTTACCATTCCAGCATTCAGATGGCCCCTTATGAGGCATTATATGGGCGTAGGTGCAGATCTTCAGTTGGTTGGTTTGAAGTAGGTGAAGCAGCCTTAATAGGGCCAGATTCGGTTCACGATGTAATGGAAAAAGTGCAGCTCATCAGAGATAGACTTAAGACAGCCCAGAGTCACCAGAAGTCCTATGCAGATGTAAGGAGACGGGACTTGGAGTTCCAAGTTGATGATCAGGTTTTTCTGAAAGTGTCACCTATGAAGGGGGTGATGCGTTTTTGAAAGAAAGGGAAGCTCAGTCATAGATATGTAGGTCCTTACAAGATCTTGAAAAGAATTGGTAAAGTGGCTTATGAGTTAGAGCTACCAGCAGAACTAGCAGCAGTGCATCCGGTCTTTCACATTTCGCTATTGAAGAAGTGTGTCGGTGATCCAACATCCATAGTACATTTAGAGAGTGTGGCTCTGAAGGATAGCCTCACTTATGAGGATGTGCCAGTTGAGATTTTTGATCGTCAGGTTAGAAGGTTGAGAAATAAGGAAGTCGCTTCAATTAAGGTTTGGTGGAGGAGTCAGTCCGTAGAGGGAGCTACTTTGGAAGCAGAAGCAACCATGAAGGCCAAGTATCCTCATCTCTTTCCTTCCGATTCCATTCCAGCTTGAGGTAACAGTTCATCTCCAATTTTTCAGTCATTCATTCATAAAATTAGTCTTAGTATTTTGTTCCTTCAGTCAGTTTTGCATTTTCAGTGTATTTGCCTTTTCTTGGAACTTAGTTCAATCAGAAATCAGTTTTAGCACTTAGTGGTAGAAATTGCAACTCTTTTTCCTCCATATTCAGCTAGTTTAGTCTTCATTCGAGGACGAATGTCCCCAAGGGGGAGATAATGTAACACCCCGTATGCTAGAACTACCAAAAATGTAGATTTCAGAACTTGCAGGTGCCACCGACGGGCACCACCCACGGGCCATAGGGTGACCAATGGTCCGTTTTGGCGGTCCGTGGTGCACAACCTACAACCCCCCCCCCCCCAGAAAAGTCCAGAAAAACGTCTAAGGGTCTAGCCACGGCCGGACCCACGGACCGTAGGTCAGACAACGGTCCGTGGTCCTGGTCCGTGGATCAGACCCCTCAGACTCCACTCCCAGAACCCCGTCGATGGTCACCAGGACGGACCGTCGGTCTGGTCCGTCGGTGACCTCCAACAACATTTAAGTCAGGGGTCGTTTGGTCTTTTCCCTATGCGTTGGACCCCTAAACTACGTAGTTTTGATTAGTTTAAGCCTATTAACTTAATTAGAACTTACCCTAGTCAACAAATTCTCCAAAAATTCATCCAAGTTGAACGAAAGAAGGAGAAAGAGTCGACCAAGCCCTAGTTCAAGAACGCAACAAGGTTTCATCCATTCCAGCCCCGAAATTGAAAGATTTCTCTGTGGAATTCGTCACAAGGTATGTGTGATTCCACTAGTGGGTTCCTTTCACCCATTAGGTCCCTAGAATTTAGTAAGATTCTTGATTCCCTTTATATTATCTAGACCTAGGGTTTCTAGAATTTCAGCAGATCATTATGAATTAGTTATTTTAATGTTCCTAATGGGATTATCATGTAGTAGTATTGTTTTGCCCAGATTCATGCATAAACTCACAACCCTAGTTATGTAGTTCTTTTAGTTCATGAATTACACTAGCTAGGACATATAAACGATATACATGCTCCAGTTTTTAAATGTTTCATTATCAGATATCCATGTTGCATTTCAAATTTTGCATGTCAGATTATTGAGTTATCCAGTTCACTTCAGTTATGTTATGAATTATATATATTCAGTTGGGAGTAGAATTAATACCGAGTTGGACTAGGGTCAGTCACCCTCATAGTCCCAGAACTACGTGCCCCCATAGGCTTATAAGTCCCCTCATGGGCATTACATTTTAGTGATCACGCCAGTCATGCCTCTATACCTCTGGCAGGGTATATTGGGTCCTCTCGATGAGGCGTATACATCAGACTCCACGTTTAGCTCACGTGGTTTTATGTCGGTTATTAGTAGCTTCCACAGTCAGATTCTAGTGCATTGACCAGGTTATTAGTTACAACTCAGTATTCAGTTTCAACATGTTATAAAATTGGTCATTGCATTCAGTCAGTTCATGTTCATTAGTTCCAGTATAGTATCATGCTTATCTTACATCATTGCTCACTTATATGCTTTGGTTCAGTTATGTATGTTTTGTTTCGCTTTATTATATCCTGCATGTTCAGTACCTTTCAAGTACTGACGCATACTCTGTACTACATCTTCTCGTGATGTAGGTTCAGGTCCTCAGCAGTCAGATCACGCATAGATCATTTCCCGATCTTCAGTTCAGCATCATCAGTGGTGAGTCTTCATTCTTCGAGGACGATTGACATGATTATCTTTCTACTTTCAGTCTTTAGTTTTTCCTAGATTTATCTGGGGCATGTCCCAGCATCTCTAGTCAGTTAGAGGCTTTATTTCAGACGTAGTTATATTCAGTTTTAGCTTTGGAGTTTGATAATTCAGTTTTCATTAAACTCACAGATTATTTAATCAGATAGTAACGGGTATTCCCCATAATTTCAGTTTATCTTATGATTTAGCGTCCGCATAGTATTTCTTATTTCAGTAAATCTTTTAGTATGCTTATGTTATGCTAGCAGGGTTAGCTTGGGGTCACTCGTGATCCTAGGTCCCATGTCCGCATCTTAGTAGTAGCCTCGGGGTGTGACAAATAATATTGATACATAATTCATAATGTACTATAACTGATACGTATTAATGACTACTATGTATCACACGTATCTGATACACATTAATGGTCATGATACATTTATACAAATTACTGCTAAATACCCATTATTCATGAAGAATTTGAGATTAGAGAAGTCAAAGTCGAAGAAGGATGTATCTTCGACCTCTAAATCGATTGTGGAAAAAACGTCCAAAAAAGAGAGAAAATATTGGATCTGGATTATCTCACCCATCGTTACTAAATGTACATAGTCTCAATGTATCTAGTTTATTTTATTTCATAATTTATTTTTCTGATACAATGACCATGTTTTATGCAATGTGTCATGTTTATATTGATTATACTTATATATAACCTAATGTTGCTGATACTTTGATTAGTGAGTTTTATGCAATATATCATGTTTATAGTTATTATACTGATACATAATCTAATGTTGTTGATACTTGGACTAATAGATTTTATGCAATGTATCATGTATATATTTATTATATTGAAACATAACATAATACTGTTGATAATTCGACTAGTGATTTTTATGCAATGTATCATACTTATATTTATTATACTGATACATAGCCTAATGTTGTTGATACTTCAACTAGTGGGTTTCATTTTCAATTCAAACGTACTTGATACGTAAGTAATGCATAATTTATCATTTGTCATATATCAAGCTCTATAATGTATCAATAATATTTTTCAATCCCATCAAGTTGTTTTCAATTTGACTTCCTTCGTACATGATGTGCAATTTGGTTGTACAAGATATGCAATTTTTCAATCACAAATATCTGATACACATTAATGACCATTAGACATTTATACAAATTAACATTACATGTATCTGATACTTAATATCTATCACATGGTAATATTTCGATATAAAACCAAACACATTACAAGCAATCGTTACTTCTCAAATGTATTTGTAGGATTGCAATACTTAGCAATTTACTAATTTTTAGGAATAATAATGTATCATGAGTAATATATCCATCTCAAAAAAACAAATCAAAAAAACTTTGGTCATGAAACATTCATATAAATTAACATTACATATATCTAATACGTAATAACTACCACACGGTAATGTATCGATCTAAAACCAAAACCTTTATCGGTAACCTTTACTAATTTAATGTACCAGGTAGGATTACAATACTTAACAATTTACTAAATATTTTAAAAATAGCAGTGCATCATGAGTAATATATCCATCGCGAGATCACAAATCAAAAAATCGACTACATAACATCTCTCCAGCCTTTTTGTCTGTTGTATCAATGCTTAGTAGATACATTGCAAATTCCGCTCATGTTTCTTCACCTCCAAGTACAAACTAACGAAGATATTCATGATGTATCTTATCAAAAGTTTTGATATTTTTTAAATCAAAATAGAAAGGATCTTCGATGAACTGGAGAAAAATTTTGAATCTAATTTTTTTTTGACAATTTTAATAAAAATCGAGAGGATATTTAAACAATTGTATAGGAATAAAGCAACGCTCGTCTCTGTAATGCATCAGATCTCCGAATTTTCCTCTAACTCATCAATATCCAAGTTGCAATGGCTGATTCAACATTTAAAAAAGAAATATTTTGTCCAACAACTATTCCATCACTTCTGTATCGTTCATAACTCACCTCACTTTCTCAGATTCTTCAATGTCTCAATAAAATAGAGATATTCATGATGTATCAACACAATTTTTCAATGATGTTGAATAGAAATTGAAAAGATTTTTGACAATTTGTGAGAAGAAATTTGAAATTTGAAATTTTTGAAACTGTTATGCTTTGGGAGAGATTGATTTGCAGTGACAACAACGTAATTGCATGATTTATAGATTTCAAAATTCATTTTTATGTCACCCCCATCCAGGCCAACAATTATTTTTGAACAATATTTCAAATTTTAAGAAATTTCATTTTTATGCCACCTCTACCCCTACCCCCATCTGCCACCCCCACCCCATCCACGACGTTCCCGTTAATATTTTTTAAATGTTTTTTATTTAAATATTTCCTCTTCTGAGAATTGATGATCTCTTTGATCAACTTCAGGGTGCCACTTATTTTTCTAAGATAGACCTCAGATTAGGCTATCATTAGTTGAGAATAAGAGAAAGTGATATACCTAAGACAACTTTTAGGACCCGCAATGGTCATTATGGGTTTCTGGTTATGTCTTTTGGCCTAACTAATGCTCATGTAGCATTCATGGATCTTATGAACGGAGCATTTAAGCCTTATCTAGAAATGTTTGTTATCGTATTCAATGATGACATTCTAATCTATTTGAGGAATGAGGAGGATCATGCTAGTCATCTCACAATAGTTCTCCATACTCTAAAGGATAAGGAATTGTATGCTAAATTTTCCAAATGTGAATTTTGGCTTGCGTTTGTGGCATTCTTAGGCCACATTGTTTCTGGTGATGGGATTAGAGTTGACACTCAAAAGATTGAGGTAGTGCAGAATTGGCTTAGACCCACATCTCCAACTGATATTAGGAGTTTCTTTGGATTTGCTGGATATAATAGAAGGTTTTTCGAGGGGTTTTCATCTATTTCATCCCCGTTGACTCAAAAACAGTTAAGGTTCAATAGTGTGAAGCTGTCAGAAAGGCTTCCAGGAATTGAAAACTAGGTTGACTACTGCCCTAGTATTGACCTTACCAGAAGGTACACAAGGTTTTTGTAACACCCCGTATGCTAGAACTACCAAAGTGCATGTTTCAGAAGTTACAGGTGGTACCGACGGGCACCACCCACGAACCGTAAGGTGACCCACAGTTGGTCCTGGTGGTCCTTGGTTCACCACCTGTAACCCCTCCCTAGAAGACCTTGAAAATTTTGGCCAAGTCTGGACCTACGCCAGGACCTACGGACCGTAGGTCAGACCACGGTCCGTGGTTCAGACCCCCTTCAGCAGCCTCCCAGTAACCCGTCGATGGGTCAATAGGACAGACCGTCAGTCTGGTCCTTCGGTCACCCCCGACAGCAGTTAAGTCAGGGGTTGTTTGGTCTTTCCCTATGCATTGGACACCTAAACTACGTAATTTAGGGGTTAAACGACGTAGTTTTGAAAAGTAGGTTAAACTACGTCGTTTAACCCCTAAATTATGTAGGTTTGATCAATTTAAGCCTAGTAACTTAATTAGAATCTACCCAAACAAATCATTCACCAAAAAAACTTAGAAAACTTAGAATGCAGAAGGAGAAAGAGTCGATCAGCCCTAGTCCAAGAACGCAGCGGATTTTCATCAGTTTCAGCCCTGAAATCGAAAGATTTCTCTGTGGAATTTGTCATCAGGTATGTGGGATTTCACTAGTGGGTTTCTTTCACCCATTAGGTCCCTAGATTTCAGTCAGAATCTTGATTCCCTTAATATTATCTAGACATAGGTTTTTCTAGAGTGTTAGAAATTGTTGGGTTTTAGCTGTTAGATTGATACAAATCAGATTATCATATCGTTGCTTAGTTTCTTGTATAATATTCAGATCCCTAGCTATGTAGTTCTTTTAGTCCATGAATTAGCCATGCTAGGTCAGTTATTTTAGATATACGTGCTTCAGTTTACGAATGTCACATTATCAGTTATAATTGTTGCATTCTCGGAGTTTTCATGTCAGTAATTGAGCTATCTAGTACTTCAGGATTTCAAACATAATATTGCTTATATACATTCTTATTGGGAGTAGGCTTAGACCGAGTGGACTAGGGTTCAGTGTACCCGAATAGTCCCAGAACTATGTTCCCCCGTAGTTTTATAAGTCCCCTCTGTGTACATTACATTTTAGTGATCACGCTAGTCATGGCTCTAAACCTCTGGTAGGGTATATTGGGTCCTCTCGATTGAGAGTATACATCGTACTTCACATTTAGCTCATGTAGTTCTATGTCTGTTATTAGCAGCTCCCTTACAGTCAGATTCTATTGCATTGACCATGTTATCAGTTACGGTCAGATTTTAGTCTCAGCATGTTATAAACTTGGTCATTGCATTCAGTTAGTTCATGTTCAGTATTCTCAGTATAGTATAATGCTTATATCATATCATTGCTCATTTATATGATTTGGTTCAGTTATGTTTATTGTTCAGCTTTACTCTATCTTGCATGCTCAGTACCTTTCAAGTACTAACGCATATTCTGCGCTACATCTTCTTGTGATGTAAGTTCAAGTCTTCAGCTTTCAGATCATGCATAGATCGGTTCTCGATATTCAGCTCAATAGTATTAGTGGTGAGTCCTCATTCTCTGAGGACGACAAACATATTTCTTTTACTTTTAGTCTTTAGTTTCAGTTTTTTCTAGATCTAGCTGGGGCATGTCCCAGCATTTCTAGTCAGTAGAGGCTTTAGTTTAGACATAGTTAGATTCAGCTTTAGAATTTGAGTTTGACTTTTCAGTTGTTGTTAAGCTCTCAGTGTTTATATATTCAGATAGTTTATGGGTTTTCCCCATCATGATGATTTAGCTTCCACACAGTATTTCTTTACTTTAGTTTATTTAGTATGCTTATGATATGCCAACAGGGTTAGCTTGGGGTCACTCATGATCCTAGGTCCCGTGTCCACGTTCTGGGGGTAGCTTCAGGGTGTGACATTTTTGTGGTATATTGTGATGCGTCCAGAGTTGGACTGGGTTGTGTGTTGATGCAGAATGGAAAAGTTATAGCTTATGCCTCTAGAAAAATTAAGATTCATGAATTACCCAACCCATGATCTACAGTTGGCTGCTGTAGTGTTTACTTTGAAAATATGGTGTCACTATCTTTATGGTTTTCATGTGGATGTGTTCACCGATCACAAGATCCTTCAGTATGTATTCAGTCAGAAAGAGTTTAATCTTAGATAGAGGAGGTGGTTGGAATTACTCAAGGATTATGACATGAGTATTCTCTATCACCCAAGTAGGGCTAATGTTGTTGCTGATGCCTTGAGCAGGTTGTCTATGGGTAGTACTTCCCATGTTGAGGAGGAAAAGAAAGAGTTAGCCAAAGATGTGCACAGCCTTTCACGATTAGGAGTCTGGTTAATGGATTCCAATAAAGGGGGAGTGGTGGTGATGAATGGGGCCGAATAATCACTCGTGTCCGAAGTGAAAGAGAAACAAGACAAAGATCCTATTTTTCTTGAATTAAAGGCAAATGTTCATAAGCAAAAAGTGATGACTTTTGAACAAGGGGGAGATGGTGTATTGAGGTATCAAGGTAGATTGTGTGTACCAAGAGGGAATGAACTCCAAGAGAGGATAATGGAGGAAGCTCATAGCTCCAGATATTCTATCCATCCGGGTTCCACAAAGATATATCGTGACTTGAGAGAAGTATATTGGTGGAGTAGTATGAAGAAAGGTATTGTAAAGTTCGTTTCTAAGTGCCTGAATAGCCAACAAGTTAAGGTAGAGTACTAAAGACCTGGTGGTATTGCTCAGAATATAGATATTCCAAAATGGAAGTGGGAGATGATCAATATGGATTTTATTACTGGTTATCGCGGTCTCGGAGGCAACATGATTCTATTTTGGTGATTGATCAAATGACTAAATCAGCCCACTTTTTGCCGGTAAAGACTACCCATTCAGCAGAGGATTATGCCAAGTTATATCTTCAAGAGGTAGTACGACTTCATGGAGTTCATGTGTCGATTATTTCAAATAGAGGTGCATAATTTATTGCACAATTTTGGAAGTCATTCCAGAAAGGTTTGGGTTCGAAGGTGAATTTGAGTACTATTTTTCATCCTTAGACTGATGGTCAAGTAGAGCGCACCATTCAGACTTTAGAAGATATGTTGAGGGCTTGTGTGATTGATTTGAAAGGTAATTGGGATGATCACCTACCTCTCATAGAATTTGCTTACAACAATAATTATCACTCTAGCATCCAGATGGCTCCTTATGAGGCTCTTTATGGGAGAAGGTGTAGATTTACTATTGGATAGTTTGAGGTTGGTGAAGCTGGGTTGATAGGACCAGATTTGGTTCATCAAACTATGGAGAAAGTGAAGGTTATTCAAGAAAGGTTGAAAACAGCGCAGAGTCGTCAGAAATCCTATACTGATGTTAGGAGAAGAGACTTAGAGTTTGAAGTAGAAGATTAGGTTTATTTGAAGGTTTCACCCATGAAGGATGTTATGAGACTTGGTAAGAAGGGGAAACTTAGTCCCTGGTATATTGGCCCTTACAGGATATCTAAGAGGATTGGCAATGTAGCTTATGAGTTGGAGCTACCGTCAGAATTAGCAGCAGTCCATCCGGTATTTCACATTTCATTGTTGAAGAAGTGTATGGGCGATCCTTCACTTATCATACCTACTGAAGATATTGGTATTAAGGATAGCTTATCCTATGAGGAGATTCCGGTTCAGATTGTAGATCGTCATGTTCACAAGTTAAGAATCAAGGAGGTAGCATCAGTCAAAGTTCTGTGGAGGAATCAGTTTGTTGAGGAAGATACTTGGGAGGAGGCTGAGGAGGATATGAAGAAGAGATACCCACATCTCTTCGAGTCCGGAGAAATTCCAAATTAAGGTACTAATCCCTTTCTTTGCATTTATTTTAAGTTGAAATCTTTTGTTATATATTGCTTGTTGGGTGTTTGAGCTGAATGTTAGATGTTACACCCTTAGTCTACTTAGAGTGATCTCATTCAAGGATGAATGTTCCCAAGGGGGAGATATTATAAAATCCCGCCTTAGAAAGAACTAGAATTAAAAAGAACTATTTTAGAAAGAGCAACAATTGGAAATTTTGGCAAGTTATGCTAAGTATGAGTTTTGGGTCAACTTAAAACGATCATACCTTTCAGTACACAATGAGTTAGGTGGCCCATAAGATCTCAAATGAAATATCTTAGAATCCTCTTTCCAACGCCATTGAGTTTGCTAATTTTTGATCTTGTATGAGGGATATATGCCCGTTTGAAGTCAGGTTGCCCATTTAAGGAAAGTTACTTGGATTTAAGAAGGGTATTTTGGTCTTTTCCTTACGCAGTCAGATTAAAATGAAATTGTGTAATATTTAGGGGTCTAAACTGATTTGGTTCAGTTTTACAAATCCTAATTTATGCTAGGGTTTTGAGAGAAGTTCAAGAAGAGGAGAAAAGGAGTAAAGTCGAGCGTTCGTCAAGTTCTTGAGGTTTTGGTTGCGGATTTTGCCAAGGGTTTGATCCCTAAGAGGTATGTGAGTTCTCATAGTGTTGGGTTAATTCACCCACACGCCAATCTTGATATTTTCGGTGTAATTTAGTTCTAGAAAGTTGAAGGATTTGAGTTCTTGATTAGTGTTCTTGAAATTTCTTTCATTCTTGAATTAGGATGGGATTGATGAGTTCTTGCGATAATCATATCAAGTTTAAGAGTTGTTTTTGAGTAGATTCTCGTGTACATGTATTGGGTCATTGAATCTAAGGAGAAATTGAGAAAAAGATTCGATTCTAGTCGAATTAAGATCAGAAAACGAGTTGAAAAATTTGTCGGGTTGACCTGGGGAGGGGCTGGCGTGGTGCGCCCCAGATGCGCCAAAGGGTCTGGGGCAGCGCACAAGTAGTGCCCTATTTTGGGCTCTCTGAACTTTAAGGGATGGCGCCCCGTGCCAGCAGTGTGCCTGGGACGTCTGCCCCCACCCTTTTTCCATCGTTTTACCCGTCTAAATTCTCCTAAACTGTATCTTCACTCCCTATTGATTCTAACTATTCTAAACCACTTCTAAACATCTAGAAATCAATCCAAACATGAATCATAAACTTGAATCCATAAATTCAAATTCAAGGTAGAGCTAAGAGTTAAGTCTTGAAAGTTATTCGAGTCATTTTAAGAAGTCTTTTTACAATCTTTTGAACTTGTTTTAAGACTTGAGCATTGATTTTGAGGAAGAGTAAATTTGAGTCATTTTATTTAAAATGATATATGGGAACTAAGTATTCCCAAGAGCAAATGTTTTTACATTTAAGATGAGAGGAAACACCAATTTCCAAAAGAGTTTTCATGAGCAGTTCTGAGTACCATCTCTTTTAAGAGAAAGATTTTGGAGTAATAATCTCCAAGCACAGAAAGAGTTATGTTTTTAAAAATATATGAGCTAGTATATTTTGGGAATATTATTGAGCCCTGATATGGGTGA
Organism: Solanum etuberosum; assembly: GCA_029582245.1. Taxonomy (NCBI): domain Eukaryota; kingdom Viridiplantae; phylum Streptophyta; class Magnoliopsida; order Solanales; family Solanaceae; genus Solanum; species Solanum etuberosum. Next base: position 17,252 of record JAJONR010004207.1, read on the forward strand.
GAGTTCATACAACTCACATCCCCCATAAACCATTTATCCAACGTGGAAGAAATGGTCAAACTTTTTAGATGATTCCTTAATGCTTTTAGGATAAACTAGTGGATCCACTTAGTAGTAGGTTCTATACCCCAGCAAAGTATAGGACAATTTTGGCAGCGTGGGCTAGACTCTGTATCATCACATAGCTTATAGTAGTGGTTGTCGGTTAGAGATTCTGCCACAAAGTTTATTTTGTATATTCATAAACAAACATAGTTTGTGTTATATTCTTGCATACAGACTGAGTATATTGTATTTTGAAATACATGAAGTTGTTATCTCCTGTTTTTAAACATTTTCTTTATAATGCACTCTTTACTACTGCTTTATATTGAAATGAGTTGAGTTGAGACGAGGTAAGTGTTCCTTTAAAATTCAGATCAAGCTTATGTCTTGTTTTAGATTTCCCCTCACATGCTCGTACATTCCATGTACTGACGCCATTTGGCCTGCATCTTTTATGATGCAGATACAGGTAACCAGGATCAGCATCTAGAGCTTCGTTGATCCAGTTGAGCTTCAGAGTTGTTGGTGAGCCTCATTGCTTCCGGAGGATCCCTTTATTTTGCTTTATCATTCTAGTTTTATTAGGATGTCGTGGGTCTTGTCCCGACGTCCATCTCAGTTACTAGAGGCTTCATAGATAGATAATCGTTAGTTCATGAGTCTTGTTCATTTCAATTATTGATATCTGAGACTTGAGTTGCCACTTTGGCTAGTGAATGTTTCTTTAAAGATTCTGAGTTAGTTATTTTGAGTTAAAGCGTTTCTTTTAAAGTTATCCTATGTTAAGTAAGTCTTCCGCTAGGATTTAAGCCAGACCAAGGGTTCTCTTGGGGCCAGCAATGGTTCTCGAGTGTCGGCCACGTTCAGGGTGTAGGCTCGAGGCGTGACAAAGCTCGTGGATCAAAAGCCACAGATTTCTCTACAAGGAATTCAAGTGTTCAAGTTCAAGAACGATCAAGATCAAGATCACGAGATTCAAGATCAAGCTCGAAGACCTTGAATTCAATTAGAAGTAAAGATCAAGAAAAAGTTCAAGTTCAAGTTCATCAAAGATTCAAGAACAAGCTCCAAAGACCTTGAATACAAGATCAAGTTCAAGATCAAGATGATCAAGTTCATCAAATCCACAAATGAAGATCAAGACTACAAGATTTAAGATCAAGCTTGAAGCCCTTGAATTAAACTAGAAGTCAAGATCAAGATCAAGTTCAAGTTTCAATTCATCAAAGATTCAAGAACAAGGTCCAAAGGCCCTTGAATAAAAGATTAAAGTCCAAGAACAAATTCAAAATTTAAGATCAAGCTCAAGATCTCTTGAATTTATATCTGAAAAAATGAATCAGAGAAATCAAAGAGATTGTAACGCTCACACTTTGATATCAATAAATATGATTAATGCAATATTTTTCCATTCTTTATTATTATTTTCTCGATGCGAATTTTATTGCCTACAACTTCTGGTACACCTAGTGGGACAATCTCTACCTCTCATCTCAACTTTTAAAGCATCAAAGAATATCAAAATTCCTTCAACTATAAAAGAAAAACTAGAAAGCTTGACAAAAGCAATTGAAGGCTTGGCAAAGTGTGCACACGAACAAGATGCTAGACTTTCAAAACTGACAAACATGATTGAGAGAATATTGAGTCAATTACCTCTGAAGCTTCCTAAAATTCAAGACGAAGGAGAGTCTAGCATAAAGAAAACAATGATCAAAGAGATTCATCTTTCCACCGAAGGCTTGATTCCCATTGATCAATTGAAGGACTTTATCATAGAGGGTATAGAAGACAAATATGAAACTTCATCAAAATTCTCTCCCACATATGCAAAGCCATATACACAAAGGATTGATAACTTGAAAATGTCTGAGGGCTATCAATATCCTAAGCTTCAACAATTTGATAGCAAAGGAAATCCCAAACAACATATAGCACAGTTTATCAACAGATGCAATGATGCTGGGACGTATGGTGATTATCTCGTTAAAGAGTTCGTTCGATCTCTCAAAGAAAGTTCCTTTGATTGATACACAAATATTCAACCTAATTCTATAGATTTTTGGGAGTAGTTAGAGCAAGAGTTGCTCAATTATTTCTATACCACAAGAGGTTTCGTTAGTATGATTGAACTTACAAAGGCTCGTCAAGGTGAAGATGAGCTAGTTGTTGACTTTATTAATGGTTGGAGATGTTTGAGCCTCAACTGCAAAGACCATATTAGTGAAACTTCTACCATTGAAATGTGCATCCAAGGCATGAATTGGGGTCTTCACTACATCATGCAAGAATTAAATCCCAATACATTCGAAGAGTTGGCAACTCGTGCACATGACATGGGATTAATCATGAATTTAAGAGAACATCAACGATCTTTTGTCTATGGACCTCACAAAGATGAAGATATAGAACAATTCCTAAGTGTGGGGCAAGTCTGTAACTGAAGATGACTTTGAAGAGTCAATGTATATCTAGACGCTCCTTAACACATGATCTTAAGCTCTAAGTTACAACGCTCCTCATTGCATGAGCCTAAACTGCATGTTACAATGCTCCTCATCGCATGAGCTTAAACTGAAAGTTAAAATACTCCTTGAAAGCCGAGCTTAAATTGTATGTCACAAAGCTCTTAAAATTTGACCTAAATCTTACAAGGTTAAATTCTCCTTGAAACACGAGCTTAAACTGTATGTTAGAAAGCTCTTCAAATTTGAGTTAAATCTTCAAGCTGAAATTCTCCTTGAAATACGAGCTTAAATTTTATGTCACAAAACTCTACGTATTTGAGTTAAATATTAAAGTTGAAATGCATCTTGAAACATGAGTTTAAATTGTATGTCGCGAAGCTCATCAAATTTGAGTTAAATCTTCAAAGTTGAAATGCTATTAGACGCACAAGCCTAAATTGTATGTCAAAAATCTCATCAAATTCGAGCTAAATCTCACAATTGAGATGTTCCTCAAATTTGAGCTAAATCTCCAAGTCACAAAGCTCATTAAATTACGAGTCAACTTTTCATGTTGTAAATGCTCATCAAATTCGAGCTAAATCTTCGAGTTCTGAAGCTCATCAAATTCGAGCTAAAACTTACAAGCATCAAGTTCCTCAAATTCTAGTTAGATTTCCCAGTCACAAAGCTCATCAAATAACGAGTCAACTTTTCATGTTGTGTTTGTTCATCTTCAAATTGTGAAGCTCATCAAATTTGAGCTAAACCTTCAAGTTAAAATTCTCCTTAAGGTACGAGCCTAAAATGCATGTCACTTCTGGCCCACAAGAGTATAAATTGTTTATGGCATACTCATAACAACAAGAAAACAAAAAAAAACACTCACTCAGAACTACATTGTGACTTGGTCCTCTTGATTGATGTACGTAGGCGCTTAGAACCATATTCTAAGTTCAGTTGCATGAGTGTCAAAAAAACCACATGTTCCCACTTGATCTGTCACATGAATGTTGAAGCTATGAGTAATCTTTCATCAAACTTCAGAGTTGAACCAAATGGTGGTGACTCGATGGGGGAAAACTCCTATGAATATAAGTTGTTTCATAACTTGAAGTCTTATCAAACTTCTGAGTTGAACCAAATGGTGGTGACTCGATGGGGGAAAACTCCTATGAATATAAGTTGTTTCATAACTTGAAGTCTTCAAAATATCCATGTCTCCAGGGTTGAAGTCTTATAATTCTTCAAGTCTGCAAGTTGGAAGTCTTCAAATTCTTCAAATCTGCAAGTTGGAAGTCTTCAAAGTCTTCAAGTCTGCAAGTTGGATGTCTTCAAATTTTTCAAGTATACAAGTTGAAGACTTCAGATTCTTCAAATATAAAAGTTGAAGACTTCAAATTCTTCAAATAAGAAAGTTGAAGTCTTCAAATTATTCAAGTTTGCAAGTTGAACTCTTTAGATTGAAGTCTTCAAATACTCCAAGTATGCAAGTTGAAGTCTTCAAATCATTCAATTATGCAAGTTGAAGTCTTCAAATACTTCATGTATGCAAATTGAAGTATTCAAATCCTCCAAATATACGAGTTTAAGTCTTCAAATTCTTCAAGTATGAAAGTTGAAGTATTCAAATTCTTCAAGTATGTAAGATGGGGTTTCAAATTATTCAAGTTTGCAAGTTAAAGTCTACAAAACCTCAAAATATACAAGTTGAAGTCTTCAAATTCTCCAAATATATGGGTTGAAGTCTCAAATTGACAAAATCCACAAGTTAAAATTTTCAAATACTCAAAGTCTGCGAGTTGAAGTCTTCAAGTTGAAGTTTTAGATCTACCATATCTGCAAATCAAATTATTCAAAAATGGTTGATTCTGAAAGGTGAAGTCTTCAAGTCTTGACCTCAAATTACCTTTCTTAAGGTGGGGATGCGTATCCATCATCTTTACACCAAAAGTTATCTCTAAATTGTCTTTCTTAAGGCGGGGATGTGTATTGATCCTCTTTACGCCATAATATTACCTCTAGATCACCTTCCTTAAGGTGGAGATGCGTATCCATCCTCTTTACACCTGAAGAATACCATAAAATTACCATTCTTAAGGTGGGGATGCATATCCATCCTCTTTAAACCATAAGATTACCTCTAAATTACTTTCTTTAAGGTAGGGACGTGTAGCCTTCCCTTCACACATCAAGACCAAATTCTTGTATTGTGATAAAAATCTCCACTATATGGAATCCATAAAACAAATATCAATTCCATGTCCTGAAAAAAAAAACACACAAAAGAAAAAGAAAGAAAAACAAAGCAAAAACATGTACTTTGTATCTTGATGTCTACACGATGAACTCAAGAGTGTATGCATGAAGAAGCTCCTAATTTGTTGATGTTGATGCTGAAAAATAAGGATCAAGCATCTGTTTATAGATGCTAAATTAGGTGGTAGCTGATGAGTCTGAGATTTCGACTTATTTAGGGCTTTATTTTGATAGTTTATTGTCCTCAAATGCCTAATTTATGCTTCGTACTGATGTTAAAATGTTGATTTGCAGCAAAGAAGGCAAAAGGAGCAAGGCAAGGACATTACCGGGCAAAAAGGAACTAAAAAGATGAAAAAGACTGAAGATAACAAAAGTTGAGAATCGCCTAAGCCACTCAGTGACTCGCCGAGTGGCACTTCAGCTCGCCTAAATTCCATACTACTAGCCCTGGGGAGAAGCCACTTTGGTGGTGGATTTGGACATTCGGCGGACCGCCGACTGGATTGGTGACACATTCTGGATCGCTTAAAGTCACAAAACCTTGAGGACTAAAAGCCAAGGAAGACCAGAGATGAGATGGAGTGATTGGCGTGTCGCTGACCTGGTCGGAGATGCTCGACTTACCTCGCCTAATGGTCCCTGCAGCTGAAATTTGGGAAACTATATATAGAATTCTAAAAGAGTTCAAAGGGCCCGATTATCATTATTAAAGTCCAGTTTTAGTTTTCTTAGGTTTTTGGGGAGAGTTTTCTTAGTATTCTCTATTGGAGAACAACTTTGAAGGGTTTTTCAAGTACATTCGAAGTGGGTCTTTGATTTTTAGCATTTTGGATCATTTTAAAGACTTGGATTGCAATACCAAGATCATGGAGAATGTTTTTGGTATTAATTTCTATCTTTTTATGATGCTTGTCTAAAACCCCAATTCTTGGGGTGTGATTATGTGATTATTTGCCTAATTAGCTTGTGGGTATTGTTGCTAATTGTTAGTTAAAATGCTATTTAGAAGCGAGTTCAATCATTTATTTAATTTAAGAATTGTAGTTGCAAATGCAGTTCTACCTTTGTGTTCTTGACTTTCTCCTAATTTGTTGATGTTGATGCTGAAAAATAAGGATCAAGCATCTGTTTATAGATGCTAAAGTAGGTGGTAGCTGATGAATCTGAGATTTGGACTCATTTAGGGCTGTGTTTTGATAGATTTAGTGTCCTCAAATGCCTAATTTATGCTATAAACTAATGTTAATGCCTTGATTTTCACGTATATGGATTGAGGAGCAAAGAAAGGACACTAACAGGAAAAAAGGAACAAAACAAGCTAAATAAATGAAGAAGGGCGAGCCTGAAGATCGCCAAGAGCACTCGGCGTGTCGCCGAGTGGCTCATCTCACCGCCTAAAGTTCCAGTGTGCCAAGCCTTGAAAGAAGAGACCAAGTCGGCGACGAAAAAGAGAAGTCAGCGAATCGTCGAGTCGTTCTGCAAAGCAAATATAGATCGCCCAAAGTTACAGACCTCGAGAATGCTGAATGTTAAGGCGAAAAGGTGATGGAAGAGTTCAAAGGGCGACTCACCGAGTGGTTCGGCGAGACCGAATTACTTCGCCGAGTGGCCCTTCGTGGCTTATTTTTGGCGACTATAAATTACATGTTGAACATTAATTTAACATCGAATTTTTAATCCATCTTAGTGTACAACAGTTTTCTCTGAACTTTCTAAGGAGACTTGAAGGTTTTGAGACTCAATTTGGAGATTTTGCAAGTGGGTTTCAAATTTTCGTCGAATTGGAGCATTGTAAAGCTTGAATTCCTCTTACCCAGTTGATGGCTAATCGATTGGATAACAGTTTTTATCTTTTTATGATGTTCGGCTAAAACCCCAACTCTTCGGGTGTGATTATGTGATTATGGGCTAATTTAGCTTATGGGTATTGCTAATTGTTAGTTTAAATGCTATTTAAAAGTGAGTTTAATCATTAACTGTGGTTTAATTTAAGAATTGTAGTTGCAAATGCAGTTTTATGTTAGTGTTCTTGGCTTGCTCGAGAGAGAGGTTTTAGAACTAAGGTTTTTGATTAATGGTTTGTGGTTATTGGGTTGATTTGGGTTCAGCTCGAGAGAGTGAATCCTAAACCCAATTCCACACATTTAGCTCGAGAGAGTGAATGGATTAAGGTGTGGGCTGCTCTTATTTTTCATGCTTGTTGATGTTCGAGAGAAATCACTTGATTCGGGGTAAATTGTTCGAGAGAAAATTTACCTCCCCTATAGCCTAGCCTACTTACTAATATCTAGCTATTTACTAATAGTTGCAATTACCCATATGTCTATATTGCATATAATTGATCACATCCCGAGAATTCCTCTCCTTATTGTTATCTTAAAGTGTTTGTGACTGCATCGTAGTTGATAATTGCAAACCAAAACCCCCCATCTGACATTCAATGTAACCCCTTTGACTTGTTTCATGTATTTTTTGATAATGTCTATTCCTATATCTAGTTAGATCACATTCATACTTCTTAATTGAACTTTGAACACATACCGCTCCCTGTGGGATTCGACCCCAACTCATTTGTTGGGTTTTATACTACTTAACGATCGCTTACACCTAGAATTGGATGAGGTGTAGTTGAAATATTAATCAAAATGGGGCCGCTTCCGGGGAGTGGTATTGTTTGAAATTCTTTTATTGAAGTTGAATTGTGATCTTTGTAGTTATAGTTGAATCTACTTATTTTTGTTTTTTGTTTTGTGTTGTTGGTATAAAACAGAGGATGAGATGACCGTCGACGGAAACAATGCAATGGCCAATCCAAAAAATGTAGCTTGAATTGGTATCTCCGTCGTGCCACGACGTTAAATAAGGCGCCTCTTGGGAGGAAACCCAAGTTTTAAATTCTTTAAGTTTGATTTTGAATAATGGATGGTGATTGTGCAGGTTGAAAAGTGGAGTGTGTTTGAGAATGTGCAGTTTTGGCGAGCCATAGAGTCAGGTCAGTGTCTCACCGAAGAGGTCGGCGAGCCCGACTTGGACCGCCGTTGGACCAACAAAACTTTAGGTGGAGGTCTGTAAAACTCGGTGGGCCAATTAATTAATCAGCGACTCACCGAACAGGTCGGCGAGCCCGATTTTATCCTCCATTTAGACCCCCAAGATAAATGGAAGTCCTGTAAAACTCGGCGAGCTAACTCACCACTCGGCACATCGCTGAGTGGTTCGGCGTGGATGACTTACACCGCTGAAAGGGCCGCGAACTGAAAGGTTTTAAAAGGCCAAACGGTTTAAAATTTCAAAATCTTTTATATTCTCCCATTTCTTACCCCGTACACTCACACTCACACTTTTTATTTCCCGTATTTTTGCTATTTTACTTGCTTTGTGCTCTTGATATCGTGTTTGGATTTGGATTGCATTGCCGCCTAGCTTATCAAATTCTAAATTCGGCATGCAGGTTAGTTTTCCAAACCCCGAATTCTTGATTAGTGGTTGAACTCGAATGCATTCGATAAATTGTGTTGTTTTGTGTTAGGTCTGTGCTTAAATCGTGATTGATGTGGTTGATTTCTTATTTAGTCTTACTGATGCCCAACCCCAGAGTGTGACCCAGGCACTGATGCCCCGACAGATGGAGCGACTGTGTAGACATGATCATTCTTTACCTCGCTCTCTTTTGTTTTTGTGATTTTTGTGTTTTTAGTTGCATTTGAGGACAACTGCTTTTCTTTTGTGGGTGGGGTGAGGTATTTCCATACCTACCTCTTGTGATTCTGTTTTTTTTGTGAATTTTTGGTATTTTGAGCTATATATGTGTTTTGATTTTAATCTTGTGGATGGTTCAGCTTGTGGCTCCTTGTTTTGAATGGAAATGGTTTTGACCTAATTTAAAATTGTGTGCCACCTCTACTGTTTGTGATTGTGGCTTGTGGCTGTTCTTGTGCAAATTTGAATATCGGTTATGATCAACACTGATGACTTTAATAGTGCTCTTAATTGAACGAAATGAATGTGCAGCTACAATGAGGCCAATGAAGTTGCATAAACAATGTGTGAACTTTTAGCATCTCGTTGTGACTAGCCGGTTATCGAATGAGCCTCTTGTGATGAACATTGCACACTAGCAAAACTGTGGAGTCTTGTTTGATATTGGTGCCAATGCCTGGTATGTTGAGATTACTTTGAACAATTGTGTGATGACACCTAGAATTTGCCCCGTTGGTCCGGTTCCAGTGTGCTGAAGAAATGAAGAAGGAAGAGCCTGAAGTTTGCCAAGATCACTCGGTGTGTCGCCAAGTGGTTAATATCACCGCCTAAAGTTCCAGTGTGCCAAGCCTTGAAGGAAGAGACCAAGTCGGCGACGCAAAGGAGCAGTCGGTGAATCGCCGAGTTGTTCCGTGAAGCAAAGATAGATCGCCCAAAGTTACAGACCTCGAGGATGCTGAATGATAAGGCGAAAAGGCGATGAAAGAGGTCAAAGGGTGGCTCGCCGAGTGGTTCGGCGAGCCCGACTTACTTTGTTGAGTAGCCCTTCGTGGCTTATTTTCGGCGACTATAAATTATATGTTGAACATTAATTTAGCATTGAATTCTTAATCCATCTTAGTGGAGACAGTTTTCTCTTTTTCCTTAGTTTGAAGGATTGAAGAAATTCACTTTTGAGAAATTGGAAGTGGGTCTTTGATATTCATCAAATTGAAGCATTATAAAGACAAAATCACTCTTACCCAGTTGATGGATAATCAATTTGGAAACTGTTTTTACCTTTTTATAATGTCTAGCTAAAACCCCAAATTCTTGGGGTGTGATTATGTGATTATGGGCAGATTTAGCTTGTGGGTATTGCTAAATGTTAGTTTAAATGCTATTTAAAGTAACTTTAATCATTAATTATGGTTTAGTTTAAGAATTGTAGTTGCAAATGTAGTTCTATGTTTGTGTTCTTGGCTTGCTCGAGAGAGAGGTTTTAGAACTATGGTTTTTGATTAATGATTTGTCGGTATTGGGTTGATTTGGGTTCAGCTCGAGAGTGAATCCTAAACCCAATTCCATACATTTAGCTCAATAGAGTGAATGGATTAAGGTGTGGGCTGCTCTTATTTTGCATGCTTGTTGATGTTCGAGAGAAATCACTTGATTCAGGGTAAATTGTTCGAGAGAAAATTTACCTCCCCTATAGCCTAGCCTACTCACTAATATCTAGCTATTTACTAATAGTTGCAATTATCCATATGTCTATATTGCCTATAATCGATCACATCCCAAGAATCCATCTCATTATTGTTTATTCTTATTGTTTGTGGCTGCTATTTGTAGTTGATAATTGCAAATCAAAACCCCCATCTGACATTCGATGTCACCCCCTTGATTTGTAATGTGTCCTTTTCTGATAATATCTATTCCTATAGCTAGTTAGATCATATTTGTACTTCATAGTCGAATTTGAACACGTACCGCTCCCTGTGGGAATCCACCCCAACTCAATTATTGGGTTTTATACTAGATTACGATCGTCTAAACCTAGAATTGGATGAGGTGTATATGAGACGTTAATCAAAATTGGCGTGGATGGCGGGATATCTGTGGACATTGAGACTTTAACTGTAGAGGCAGTATTGCATACTCCGGCCTCTGGGCCTTCAGGTATATCTAGTGTTGTTCCTTCCGTGACCCAGAGTGCTGCTACTGCTCCCCTGTCCCTAGGTCTAGTGCTAGTGTTGCTGCTGCTACTTCCCAACCTCCATTCACCCATTCTGCGATACTACGGATGGGGCATCTAGCCTATTCTGCTGATAGGCGTGCCTTCAGGCTTGAGGCCACAGTCTCCGGGATGATTGAGAGGGCCCTCACTGCTGTTGTGACACCTCTTAGTGTATCTATTGAAGCCCTTGCAAAAAGGATAGTGGTGTGTGAGCGAGGCCAAGGGGCCACTGATGAGGTAATGACTCTGAAGGCCGAAATTGCTGAATTGAGGAAGGACGTGAATCAGGTAAAGTCCACAGATATGTCTATGATTTTTGGGACTCTGGAGATCCCCGATATGCCAACTGACTCTGATGTGCCTCCGGCTACCACCGGAGATGAGGTTCGAGCTGATGAGGTTGCTGTTACTGAGTTTGAGGCCGAGACTGATGAGGAGCAGCTAGGTGCCGATGAGGAGACTACTTATGAGGACCTTACTAAAGTTGAGGAGGCCATAGTGCATTCAGTCGTACAGATTTCATTGGCAGATACACCCAGTGTCGCTGTTACACCAGGTACTAATACCCAGGATCAGAGTGTTACACCGGGCATTGATGCCCCGACAGATGGAGCGGCTGTGTAGATAGGACCTTTCTTTACCTCCCTCTTTGTCATTTTTATTGACCTTTGAATATTTTTGTTGCATTTGAGGACAACTTCCTTTTTGTTTGTCGTGGGGTGAGGTATTACTATACCTACCTCTTATGACTATATTTTGTATATATTGGGTTTGTTTTTGATTTTATGTGTTGATCTTGTTTTGTGGATGTTTGAGCTTATGGCTCCTTGTTATGAAATTTCTGTGAGTGAAGTGGTGTACTTGGAAGATACTTGAGAGCATTGCCACGTCGTACCACGACGTTAAATAATGCGCTTCTTGGGAGGCAACCCAGGTGTTAGTGTTTTGAATAATGTGTGCTGAATGTGCAGGTGTACGCGACTTTTGTGAGATAAGGACCCATCGGCGAGTCACCGAGCCAGTTTGGCGATTACAAAGTTATTCCCCCTTCAAGCGGCCACAACGAGCTGAGACACTGGAATATTAGGCGGGATGTTTGCACCACTCAGCGACTCGTCGAAGTGATTAGGCGTCCCGACCTTCACCGCCTTTTTGCCCTTACACAGACTGGATGTTCACTGGAAATTTCGGCGAGTCCCAGATCATTTGGCGAATCGCCAAGTAGTTCGGTGACTCCATCAAATCTTCGCCGAATGGGCACTTAGTGAAGATTCCTTGTCACCCTACTCTGCTTGTTTAAGTGCAAGTAGTTTATTTTTGTTTATTTTATTGTTTGTTCTCTATTCACATTGGGGGCAATGTTAGATGCTTTTGGTGGGGTGGTAAGTGTTTGGTCATTGAGTCATATGTTTGTTTGAAAGTTGTTTGAGTGTCGGTTATGATCAATATCGATGACTTGAATAGTGCTCTTAATTGAACGAAATGCATGCATGGCTACGATGAGGCTAAAAGAAGTTGCATAGACAATATGTGGACTTTTTG
>JAJONR010004208.1:0-12987 GCA_029582245.1 Solanum etuberosum
AGATTTAAAGGGAAATGTAGCAGCAACTCTTGGGCTCTTATTCTTTCAGAATTGGAATTGTACAAACCTAAATTATCTTTTAAAATTGTTAGATGGAACCCTCCTCCTCCTAATTTATGGAAGTGTAGCACTGATGGAGCATCTAAAGGAAATCCTAGTCCTAGTTCATCAGCCTTTTGTATTAGGGATCATCGTGGTAATCTAGTAGTATCTAAAGGTTTCAGAATTCATGATACAACCAACATAGTAGCTGAAGCTAAAGCTATAGGGAGAGTCTTAATTACTGTAATGAGCACGGAATTTATAATATCATTATTAAATCTAACTCTTTAGTTATGGTGCATATTTTATAGGGAGAGTGAAAAGTGTCATGGAGTGTGGCATTGGAGATTAGTATCATCAGGAGATTGAGAAGAGATATTTGCAAGAGTAAACATTACCTTAGAAAAGAAAATATTTTTGAAGATTTTTTACTAATTTAGTTTTATCTTTTGTAGGTGATTTTTAGATTAACCACTTTCAAGAAATTCATAGCGCAAAAAAGAAGATACTCAATGTAGCCAAATATGGTACACCATACATAAGGAGACATCTACACGATTAATAGAGAAAATAGAGTTATGTGTATCATAGTCCATGATCCATTACTGATTACATGTAAGTTCAATCTGCTAAGGTAAAATTTTCTATTATGATAAGCTAAAGTTTGACGTAAATTCAATAGATATGTGTACTTGGAGTGTCCATTAGTACCAAATCAAAACTTTAGTTTCAGCTAAAAATCACCATCAACGAGGCGGATCTGCAGAAACCTAAAAAGGGATAAACTATAAATTTTCTCCGAGTTCATTGTGGTAGAATCATCCAAACGAAGGCTTAAATGATGGTATTAATCCTGAATGGGGTTCATTCCATTGAGGCTTTGTAAGAAGATAAAACTGCAATGAGATAGAGCTGAAACATAGAGCCTAAATTTTGGTCATAGCATCTGTGGATAGCGGATCTGCACATTTTAAAAGCTATAGTTAAACTTTGGGGCAATAGTAGAACTTGTTTTACATGACGAGTTACATTTACACCAAGATTTGGACCTACTGGTAGTAGATCTAACTGAGGGATTCACAACTCCAATGATGATTACTTTCGGAGATGAAAAATGTAGAGTGATGAGCTGCAGTACTAAGCTTAGAGTTTCGATTGGTTCAATGGAGTGAAAATGTAACACCCCGTAGCCGTAAGAGGAAAGATAATTTTTTTTTAGGATTTCTAGGTGTCACCCATGAGGGGCAACCATGCCACGTGGTAGGACCCACGCCCCGTAGGTGGGCCTCGTGGGTGGGCGCCAGGGGAAGCTGACTAGGGCAGTGACCTACGCCAGGACCCACGCCCCGTGGATGGGTCCACGGCTTGTGGCTAGGGGTCCATAGGTAAAGTTAAGAGATCCAATCCCCAGACCACCCAACCAACGTTCACCAGGATGGACCGTAGGTCCATCCATGGTCCGTCGGCGAGGTCTCGTGGGTGGGGCCTGAGGTATGGTTAAGTGGAGGACTTAAGGGTCTTTTCTGGATTTAATTAGAACTAAGTGGTGTCATTTTTACTAAGCCTAGACTACCTATATAAGTATTTTTAACACCCAAAATCCCCTCAATTAACTCATTCTCTCGAACCCCAAAAGAAAACCCAAAACTCCTCTAAAAAATCCTCTCTTTAGAAGTTGGAAGAAGAAGAAGAAATTGGAGCTAGGTCAATAGCAAGTCTCCCAATCTCCAAGCTTTTGAGGGCATTGTAACCAAGGTATGTTAGCTTTTCATCCATGGACACCTTCCATCCATGGAGTCCGCTAGAATTCCCTTAATTTGATGAAGAATTTCCCAATTCTAGTTAGGGTTTCTTCCAATGTTGTGCGTTATGATGATTATGGATCCAATTGAGTGGATTGTGATTGCTTACAATTGAATTAGTATAATTACATGTTATTAGAGTGAAATTTCATGTATCCATGCCAATTCCATGATTCTAACCTAGAATTGATATAATTGGGTTGATGGCATAAGGAAAACTTTGTGGGTTTAGGCTTGTCCTTATAGGGTTGATGAATTATGATTAGAATTGCTTTAGAATGAAGCTTAGGTGATGATCATGAGATCTACGGCTTTGAGAATAAAGCTTATAATGTGAATTGTTGGTAATTGATGTTATTGTGAGGAAGGGATATTTCACATATGAATTGCCTAATTATGAATATATGAATGTAAAAGGCTTTCTCACATGAATGATTCTAGGTTTGAAATGATTGCTCACCTAAAATGAATTTATACTAAAAGTCTATGTAATTAAAGAGGCTAGAGGCAATTACCCTTGACCTCCCTATGAAAAGATATGAGGTGACTCACATATTCCTTAGAATTGAACAAGAGTTGAGTCCCCACGTTCTTACTATGATGAATGGACATGGAGGCGAGTACCCATGATCCCTATGAAATGGTGTGGAGGCGAGTACCCACATCATATGATGAGGTAGTGGAGGCGAGTACCCACAATCTAAAAGTAAGTAAGGCAAGAGGTGAATACCCATTAGCCTTTATATGCTAGGCAAAGAGGCGAATCCCTATTTTCTTTCAAAGTAGGTATGAATTATGAGAACTACGATGTAAAGAATGAATAGCTTGGATTGTTGCTTGAGGTGCCTTCCATGAGGTAAGTTGACTAGAGGTAGATGACCCAAGTCATGACTAAGGATGAGTAAGGTTGCTTGATAAGTATTCCTTTCTTTATTATGATGATGATATATGTGAATTGTTATGCTTATGGTTTATATTGATTAACCATGATGTTTATGTTGTCTATGCTAGCTATCATATTTAGTACATCTTTGTACTAACGCATACTTTGCATACAATCTTATCAAATCTAGGGTCTGGCATTTAGATTCTGACACTTATGGCTAGCTTCATTGTTGATCAAGGAAGTGAAGATTTGGTGAGTCCTCATTGTGTTCGAGGATGTGATCACCGCTTTCTTTTATGTCTTGGACTATTGTATGGGCTGTGTCCCAAGACTTTGCTCATGTTGTTTAGATGGTTTGAGACTATGGTATTAGACTTCTGCTCGTTTTATAAAAGTCTTTGATTGTATTAAACAATTTTAATGCTCGCTCATTTCTTTTACTTTATGTTATGATATGCTAAGTGGTTTGTATGAAGCCTCTCGGGGTCTTATACGCCTTGTTACATCTAGGGGGTATCCCTGGGTCGTGACAAACTTGGTAATAAGAGCACAAGGTTTAGAATGATTCTAGGATGTCTCAAACCACGTCAAGTAGAGTCTTGTTCATAAGTATGAAGCGCGCCACATTCATGAATGAGAGGCTACTAGATGTTAGGAAACTTCAGTTCTTCATTTCCCTAAGTGGTTCCATGGGGTTTAACTCTATAAAGTCTTTCTTCTAATCCTTCCTGATGGTTTTCAGGATATGACTACTAGAAGGACTAATGCTAGAAGGACTGAGCGAGACAATAAGGGACAAGAAGTTCATCCCCAAGCTCATCCTCAAGCTCCGATTGATCCTTTGGCTGGGAATGTAACAAATGCAGAGTTTAGGACTACTTTTCAAGTGTTGGCTCAAGCTGTGACGGCACAAGCCAATTGAGAGGTGGTAGCTCCTGTCAACCCAAATGTGGGTACGGCGGCGGCAAGACTGGGGGACTTTAAAAGGATGAACCCTCCTAAATTTCATGGTTCCAAAATGGAGGAAGATCCTCAAGAGTTTATCGATGAGGTCTACAAGATACTTGCTATTATGGGAGTGACACCGGTAGAGAAGGCGGAGTTGACCGTCTATCAACTCAAAGGGGTTGCACATATTTGGTTCAATCAATGGAAAGAGACAAGGCTGCAAGAAGCGGTTCCCATAGAATGGGAAAGATTCAAAAGTGCCTTTCTTGATTGATTTTTCCCTCTTGAGATGAGAGAAGCCAGGGTGCTGGAGTTCATTAACCTTAGGCAAGGAAATATGAGTGTAAGGGAATACGCTTTGAGGTTCACTCCACTATCTAAGTATGTCGCTTCTATTGTGGTGGATCGTAGGACCAAAATGAGTAAATTTGTGTCGGGAGTGTCCGACTTGGTTGTCAAAGAATACCGCACCGCTATGCTTATCCATGACATGGACATTTCTCGCCTAATTGTGCATGCCCAACAAATTGAGGAAGAAAAGATCAAGGAAAGATCTAGAGAGGCAAAGAGGGCAACAGTGGATGATGGTAACTATTCACATTCTAGGTCCGGTAGACTGGGTCATTCAAGGTTTCGGCAAAGGTTCTCCGGGCAAGGTTCTTCAAATGCTCCTCCAAGGTCTAACAATGAAAGGGTGTCTAACCCCAAACCTCAAGGAGATGGTAATAAGTCCATGATACCTACTTGCGCTAAGTGTGGAAGAAATCACGAGGGTAAGTGTCTAGCAGGTTCTAATGCTTACTTTGGGTGTGGAAAGACGGATCATAAGATCAGAGATTGTCCTTCGGTTGCTTAGAAGGATGGAGATAATCGTCGTAGGGCTCAACCCTACCCTTCATCCGGTCCAAGTTGTTCGGGTGTAAGTGCTCCTAAGCAAAACCGCTTTTATGCTCTTAAGACTATAGGTGATCAAGATATTTCCCCGGATGTGGTGACCGGTTTATTAAAACTTTTCCAAATAGATGTATATGCTTTACTTGATCCCGGTGCTACTTTGTCTTTTGTGACACCTTATGTGGCGATGATGTTTGATGTGCTCCCCGATGTGTTATTAGATCCTTTTGTTGTCTCTACTCCTGTTGGTGATTCTGTGGTGGAAAAAAGGGTCTATAGAAAGTATCCCGTTTCTTTATCCCATAGAGTTACTCTTGTTGACTTGGTAGAGCTTGATATGTTAGACTTTGATGTCATACTTGGGATGGATTGGTTGCATTCATGTTATGCTTCTATAGATTGTAGGACTCGGGTAGTCAAATTTCAATTCCCAAATGAACCTATCTTAGAGTGGAAGAGGGGAAATTTTATGCCTAAGGGTCAGTTGGTCTCTTGTATTAAAGCTAGAAAAATGATTTCTAAGGGTTGCATTCACCATCTAGTAAGGGTGAGGGATGTAGATTCTGAAACCCCTTCTCTTGAGTCGGTTCCCGTTGTAAATGAGTTTCCAGAAGTGTTTCCAGATGACTTACCCGGTATTCCTCCCTAAAGGGAAGTAGACTTCGGTATTGACCTTCTCCCAGATACGCAACCTATCTCTATTCTTCCTTACCATATGGCTCCGGCAAAACTTAAGGAGTTGAAAGAACAGTTGAAGGATCTGTTAGACAAGGGTTTTGTTAGATTGAGTATCTCACCATGGGGTGCTCCGGTCTTGTTCGTTCGAAAGAAGGATGGTTCCCTTCGTATGTGCATTGACTATCGTCAGTTGAACAAGGTGACTATTAAGAACAAGTATCCTCTTCCGAGGATAGATGATTTGTTTGACCAACTTCAAGGGGCAAGTTATTTATCTAAGATTGATCTTCGATCAGGTTATCATCAATTGAGGGTGAAAGAAGATTATTCTGAAAACGGCTTTTAAGACCCGATATGGCCATTATCAGTTCTAGGTGATGTTCTTTGGTTTGACTAATGCTCCGACGGCATTTATGGACTTGATGAATAGAGTGTTTAGGCAATACCTAGACATGTTTGTGATTGTGTTCATCGATGATATTTTGATCTACTCAAGAAGTGAAAATGAGCATATTGATCATTTGAGGATCGTATTGCAAATCCTCAAGGACCAAAAACTTTTTCCAAAGTTTAGTAAGTGTGAATTTTGGTTAAGGTCCATAGCTATCCTCATATTGTGTCAAGCAAGGGTATTGAGGTTGATCCTAAGAAGACGGATGCGGTCAAGAGTTGGCCTAGACCTCTAACTCCTTCGGATATTAGAAGCTTTTTGGGTTTGGCCGGTCATTATAGAAGATTTGTTGAGGGGTTTTCCTCCATTGCTTCTCCTTTGACGGCTTTGACTCAAAAGAAGACTAAGTTCATATGGTCGGAAACATGTGAGAAAAGTTTCCCAGATTTGAAAGATAGACTTACTTTCGCTCCGGTGTTGACCTTATCGGAAGGGACGGATGATTTTGTGGTTTATTGTGATGCCTCCAGAATTGGGTTAGGATGTGTTTTAATGCAAAATGGGAAAGTTATTGCCTATGCCCCAAGGCAACTTAAAGTCCATGAGAGGAATTATCCTACTCACGACCTTGAGTTAGCGGCGGTCGTATTCGCTCTAAAGATTTGGAGACATTATTTGTATGGGGTTCATGTTGATGTGTTTACAGACCACAAAAGTTTGCAATATGTGTTTAATCAAAAGGATTTGAATCTTCGCCAAAGAAGGTGGCTTGAGTTATTGAAAGATTATGACATGAGTATTCTTTATCACCCCTTCAAAGCTAATGTGGTGGCGGATGCCCTTAGTCGGTTGTCTATGGGTAGTGTGGCTCATATAGATTAAGAAAAGAAAGAGTTGGTTCGAGATTTGCATAGATTGGCTCAATTAGGTGTTCGACTAGTGGACTCCACCAAGGGTGGTGTTGTGGTTCACAATGGTTCCGAATCATCTCTTGTAGCCGATGTGAAAGCTAAACAAGGTCTTGATCCAATTTTGGTAGAATTGAAAGATGTGGTACTTAAGAAATCCGTTGAGGCTTTTTCCCATGGGGGAGATGGGGTACTTAGATAACAAGGTCGATTATGTGTTCCAAATGTTGATGAGCTAAGGGAACAAATTTTGGCGGAAGCCCATAGTTCTCGATATTCCATTCACCCAGGAGCCACCAAGATGTACCGTGACTTACAGAAAGTCTATTGGTGGAACGGGATGAAGAAAGATATTGCGGGGTTTGTGGCTAAATGACCGAATTGCCAACAAGTTAAGGTTGAGCATTCCTACTTGGAAGTAGGAAGATGTGAATATGGACTTTATAGTGGGATTGCAACGTACCCGGCACCAATATGATTCGATTTGGGTCATAGTAGACCGAATAATAAAATCGGCTCATTTCCTTCCCGTCAAGGTTTACTATTCGGCGGAGGACTATGCCAAGTTATATTTGAGGGAAATGGTAAGATTGCATGGTGTGCCATTGTCCATTATTTCCAATAGAGGTACTCAGTTTACTTCTTAGTTTTTGAAATCCTTCCAAAAGGGTCTTGGCACCAAGGTTAAGCTTAGCACAACTTATCACCCACAAACCGATGGGCAAGCGGAGCGAACGATCCAAAATTTAGAGGATATGTTGAGAGCATGTGTCATTGATTTCAAAGGAAGTTGGGATGATCAGTTGCCATTGATAGAGTTCGCTTATAATAATAGCTACCATTCTAGTATTGGTATGGCCCCCTTTGAAGCTCTTTATGGTAGGAGGTGTAGACCCCCTATTGGGTGGTTTGAAGTGGGTGAAGTTGCCTTGATAGGACCCGAGCTAGTTCATGAGGCTATTGAGAAAGTTCAACTCATTAAAGAGAGGTTGAGAACCACCCAAAGTCGACAAACGTCTTATGCGAATGTTAGAAGAAGGGACCTTGAATTTGAGGTTAGTGATTGGTTCTATTTGAAAATCTCACCCATAAAGGGTGTGATGAGATTTGGGAAGAAAGGAAAACTTAGTCCTAGATTTATAGGCCCATATCAAATCATGAGACCTGTTGGTAAGGTTGCTTACGAGTTAGATTTTCCAAATGACTTGGCAATTGTGCATCCCGTTTTCTATGTCTCTATGCTAAAGAAGTGTGTTGGAGATCCGAAATCCATAGTTCCCCTTGAAGGATTGGGAGTTGATAAAGAGTCTCTCATATGAAGAAGTTCCGGTTGAGAGTATGGACGGGAAAGTTAAGAAATTGAGGAACAAGGAAGTTGCTTCCGTGAAGGTTTTGTGGAGAAACCACTTAGTTGAGGATGCTATTTGGGAGGCCGAGGCCGATATGAAGTCCCGATGTCCTCACCTTTTTCCTTCTACTCCTATTCTAGCTTGAGGTAATGAATTTCCTCTTGGTTTGTATTATGATATGAAGTCATGTGTGTTTTATGTGTTTCCATGATTTCCTTATGATTATGCATGTTCATGAATTGCTTAAGTTGTGAAAGAAATGACTTATATGAATTATTTGCCTCATGTTGTTGTGCATTGAGCATGAGTTACCTATAGACTTCATGAGATGAGTTGTTTAACATGCCTTGACTCGGAGTGGAGATTTCCCCCTTCAGTACGTGCTTTCAGTATTGATTGCATATAGGCTCCATGAGATTGTGTTGAACATGCTTTGGAGTTGGAGTTGATAGTTCCTCCTTAAGTGTAATAAATCTGAAAATTTCATGCATATTGGGTTGTTAGATGTAGTTCTTACTCCCTTATGGTGCATTGAGTAAGTTTGACTTGGAGTTGATGTTTCATCCTTAGTTGTGTGCATTTTGATAAGTTGCATGCATGATGGGGTGCTAGTCTTGAGTCTTTTCGTTTAGAAACGTGTTTAAAATCTCATTCGAGGACGAATGTTCCCAAGGAGGAGATATTGTAACACCCCGTAGCCGTAAGATGAAAGATAGAAAAATTTAAGGATTTCCAGTTGTCACCCACGAGGGGCAACCAGGCCACGTGGTAGGACCCACGCCTCGTAGGTGGGCACTAGGGGAAGCTTCCTAGAGTAGTGACCTACGCCAGGACCCACACCCCGTGGATGGGTCCACGGCTCGTGGCTAAGGGTTCGTAGGTCAAGTTCAGAGATTCAGTCCCCACACCACCCAACCCATGTTCACCAGGACGGACCGTAGGTCCATCCACGGTCTGTCGGCGGGGTCTCGTGGGTGGGGACTGAGGGACGGTTAAGTGGAGGACTTAAGGGTCTTTTCCGAATTTAATTAGAATTAAGTGGTGTTGTTTTGACTAAGCCTAGACTACCTATATAAGTATTTTTAACCCCCAAAATCCCCTCAATTAACTCATTCTCTCAAACCCCAAAAGAAAACCCAAAACTCCTCTCAAAAATCCTCTCTCTAGAAGTTGGAAGAAGAAGAAGAAATTGGAGCTAGGTCAAGAGCAAGTCTCCCAATCTCCAAGCTTTTGAGGGAATTGTATCCAAGGTTTGTTAGATTTTCATCCATGGACCTCTTCCATCCATGGAGTCCCCTAGAATTCCCTCAATTTGATGAAGAATTTCCCAATAGTAGTTAGGGTTTCTTCCAATGTTGTGGGTTATGATGATTATGGATCCAATTGTGTGGATTGTGATTGTTTATGATTGAATTAGAAGAATTACATGTTATTAGAGTTAAATTTCATGTATCCATGCCTTTTCCATGATTCTAACATAGAATTGATATAATTAGGTTGATGCCATGAAGGGAAACTCTGTGGGTTTAGGCTTGTCCTTATAGGGTTGATGAATTATGATTAGAATTGCTTTAGAATGAAGCTTAGGTGATGATCATGAGATCTAGGGCTTTGAGAGTAAGCTTATAATGTGAATTATTGGTAATTGATGTTATTGTGAGGAAAGTATACTTCCCACATGAATTGCCTAATTATGAATATATGAATGTGAAAGGCTTCCTCACATAAATGATTCTAGGTTTGAAAGCATTGCTCAGCTAAAATGAATCTAGACTAAAAGGCTATGTAATTGATGAGGCTAGAGGCGATTACCCTTGACCTCCCTATGAAAGGATATGAGGCGATTCCCCTATTCCTTAGAATTGAACAAGAGGTGAGTCCCCACGTTCTTACAATGTTGTATGGACATGGAGGTGATTACCCATGATCCCTATGAAATGGTGTGGAGGCGAGTACCCACATCATATGATGAGGTTGTTGAGGAGAGTACCCGCAATCTAAAAGTAGGTAAGGCAAGAGGCGAATACTCATTAGCCTTTATATGCTAGGCAAAAAGGCGAATCCCCATTGTCTTTAAAAGTAGGTATGAATTATGAGAACTATGAAGTAAATAATGAATAGCTTGGATTGTTGCTTGAGGTGCCTTCCATGAGGTAAGTTGACTAGAGGCGGATGACCCAAGTCATGATTAAGGATGAGTAAGGTTGCTTGATAAGTATTCCTTTCTTTATTATGATGATGATATATGTGCATTGTTATGCTTATGTTTTATATTTACTAACCATGATGTTTATGTTGTTTATGCTAGCTATCATATTTAGTACATCTGTGTACTAACGCATACTTTGCCTACATTCTTATCAAATGTAGGGTCCGGCGATTTAGATTCTCACACTCGTGGCTAGCTTCATTGTTGATCCAGGAAGTGAATATTTGGTGAGTCTTCATTGTGTTCGAGGATGTGATCACCGCTTTCTTTTATGTCTTTCTTTTATGTCTTTGACTATTGTATGGGTTGCGGCCCAAGACTTTACTCATGTTGTTTAGATGATTTGAGACTGTGGTATTAGACTTCCGCTCGTTTTATAAAAGACTTTAATTGTATTGAAAAGTTTTAATTCTCGCTCATTTCTATTACTTTATGTTATGATATGCTAAGTGGCTTGTATGAGGCCTCTCGGGGTCTTATACGCCTTGTTACATCTAGGGGCTACCCCTGGGTCGTGACAGAAAATGAGATCAATTCCCTCACTGTGTCATCACCTGAAAACCATAAAAGTATAAGCATAAAAACTCTTTTACCATTGGAGGGTAGGAATTAAAGATCTCACTTTGATTGTAGCTAGAATTAAAGATCTCACCTTGATTGTAGCTTGAATCACAACAATGGAAGTTTATAATGATTAGGATTTTAGCAGAACGTATAAGTAAGGAGCTCGAAGCTTCCGATTCTTGGTGTTCTCACTTTTATAATATACTTTATGTTTTTATTATTTCCATCGGATATTTTGTACCCTTTGCTTATGCTTCTGTTTCTGGACCGGGTCACTTTTAGGCTCGGTTATTTCTCAATATTCTCTTTATTTTATGAATAAATGGGCCTTGCCTAATTAAAAAATAACTTGTTTTTTTAGAAAGTTAGTCAATTCAAATAGGATCTTTAATAAATATGTACTTTCTTTATCAGAAGATGAGATACCATCCACACTAATTAGCGTAAAGTCTCTCACTTAAGTTTTTAATTTTTAATTACCTTTATTGATTGAAACACCATGTAAAACCACAGAACTTAGCTTAGACTGAACAACAGAAAAATTAGTGAACCACAGAGGGGTTCACGGGATGTGAAAGGAACCACGACCCATCGACTTGCTCGTGGTTCACCCCCCTACCAGCATGGTGGACCACAGAGCCCTCCATGGGCCGTAGGTCCCCACACGAGCCGTAGAGTGGCTCGTGGAAATGAGGCAGAACCACTAGGGCTCAAGTGTGGAACCACGACCCATTTGATGGTCCGTAGTCCCACTAACGGGCCGTGGGTTGGTCCGTCAACCTGACCTAGTAGGCCCTAGCCCAAAGTGAAGAACCAAGGTGGCCTTCACGTTCCGTGGTCCTTCACATGGTTCGTAGAGTGAACCGTGGATGGGGGTAGCAGAACCAGTAGGCACTGGCCAAGAACCATGATCCACTTGACAGGCCGTGGTCACATCGACGGTCCGTCAGTGGCCTCGTGGAAGGCCCTCGTCAGCTTTTAAGTTAGGGTCATTTTGGTCTTTTTCCTATGCATTAGGCACTTAAACTACGTCGTTTTACTTAGTCTAAGCCTAATAATCTAGTAATAAATACCCAGAACCCTTATTCTCCTAATAGCACCTAAATTAGAGCAAAAAGAAGAGGAAAAGTCGACCAAACCTCCCAAGAACAAGCAATAGTGTTCTTCAAAGTTCAGCCCCTAAATCCAAAGAATTTCCCCCCTAGATTTCGTCACTAGGTATGTGGGATTTCACTAGAGGATTCCTTTCAATCACTAAGTCCCTAGAATTTAGGCAGTTCCTTGAATCTACATAACATGTGTAGACCTAGGGTTTGTAAAATCTTTGGAATTATGGTGATTTCAGCTGCTATAGTATCCATAGTCTAAATAACATGTTGGATACGTTGCTTAATTCCTTGTATAACACTCAGAACCCTAGTTTGTGTAAATTCTATTAGTTCATGAATTATACTTCCTAGGTCAGTTAAATAAAAAATCATCCTCCAGATTTCGAATGTCACATTCTCAGTATATAAATATTGCATCCTCAGTTAGCGTGTCAGTATTTTAAGTTATTCAGTATTTAGTGCATTTTAGCTTCATATGTATTCAGTTGGGAGTAGACTTAGCACCGAGTTGGACTAGGATTGAGCATACCCTCAAAGTCCCAGAACTACGTGCCCGCATAGGATTATAAGTCCACTCTATTGGTCATCAGTATTAGTGATCACGCCATAGTCATGCCTTTATACCCCTAGCAAGGTATATTGGTTCCTCTCGATGGGGCGTATACATCGGACTCCACGTTTAGCTCACGTGGTTTATGTCGGTTAATAGTAGCTCCCAGAGTCAGACTCTTAGTGCATTGACCAGGTTTTCAGCAGTTACTTTAGTATAGAGTTCAACATGTTATCTTCATGATTAGTACTTGGTCATTGCATTCAGCTTAGCTTTTCAGTTATGTTTCAGCATTTATATTTTTGCTCAGATTATGTCATTGCTCAGTTATTCTTGGTTCAACTCATATATATTTGTTCAACTTAGTATATCTATATCCTGCATGCTCAGTACATTCCAAGTACTGGCGCATACTCTGCGTTACATCCTTTCATGATGTAGGTTCAGGCAATCAGCATCCAGATCACGCTTATATCGATTCTCAGTTTGACTTCAACAGCTTCAGTGGTGAGGCCTCATACTTCGAGGACAATAGACATGCTTTCTGTTTCAGTCTTTTCTTTCAATTTTCAGTTTTGTTAGAGTTAGCTGGGGGAATGTCCCAGCAACTCAACTCAGTTAGAGGCTTTTCAGAAATAGTAGTAGATTCAACTTGAG
>JAJONR010004209.1:0-47460 GCA_029582245.1 Solanum etuberosum
GTGGAGTTGTTGTGACGAATGATGTTGAATCATCCTTGGGGATGGAAGTAAAGAAGAAGCAGGACCCCATTCTATAGCTACTTGAGTTGAAGGCCAATGTTCATAAGCAGAAGGTGATGACTTTTGACCAAGGGGGAGATGGTATGCTGAGGTATCAAGGTAGGTTGTATGTTCCAAGATAGGATCATGGAAGAAGCCCACAGTTCCAAGTATTTGTTTCAACCAGGTTTGTTCTACAGACCGTATATCCCATCCGTGGAATTTATATTGAATTTCTCAGCTCAAAACTTCATTATACGGGTCCAATCTACGACCCGTATAAGTTTGTACGGGTCCAATCTACGACCCGTATAAGTTTGTACGGGTCCAATATATTTGATCATTTATAAATTATATTTTGGCCTTGTAGACTCTAGTGAATGTGGAGTTGTTGTGACGAATGATGTTGAATCATCCTTGGGGATGGAAGTAAAGAAGAAGCAGGACCCCATTCTATAGCTACTTGAGTTGAAGGCCAATGTTCATAAGCAGAAGGTGATGACTTTTGACCAAGGGGGAGATGGTATGCTGAGGTATCAAGGTAGGTTGTATGTTCCAAGATAGGATCATGGAAGAAGCCCACAGTTCCAAGTATTTGTTTCAACCAGGTTTGTTCTACAGACCGTATATCCCATCCGTGGAATTTATATTGAATTTCTCAGCTCAAAACTTCATTATACGGGTCCAATCTACGACCCGTATAAGTTTGTACGGGTCCAATCTACGACCCGTATAAGTTTGTACGGGTCCAATATATTTGATCATTTATAAATTATATTTTGGCCTTGTAGACTCTAGTGAATGTGGAGTTGTTGTGACGAATGATGTTGAATCATCCTTGGGGATGGAAGTAAAGAAGAAGCAGGACCCCATTCTATAGCTACTTGAGTTGAAGGCCAATTGTACATCCAATCCGTGGACTTTATACAACTTTTGGGCTCAAAAATCCATTCTACGGGTCCAAACGACGGCCCGTAGTAGATCTTACGGCCAGTAGAATGGTTCCGTAGGAATTGGATCCCAACATTTAGACTTTCTGATGTTTTTGACGGTTTGACAGTACAGGTCGTAGTTCAACCTACGGCCCGTAGATTGGATTCGTCGTTCACGGACTCAGAAAACTCTGATATGGCAGTATCTGCTAAAATGGCCATAAATCTTTACTCTGAACTTGAAATAAGACAAACTTGGTGGCGTTGGAAATATGACACAAAGACCTTCAATTTGATAGGTCATGGATTACCTAATTCATTATGTGTTGGTAGATATGATTGTTTGAAGTGGACCTAAGTAGAATCTTATGTTAAAACTTAATCGGTAATGAAACTTTCAACTCAACTTTGTGCTAGGGGAGTTCTTGTGACCTTAAGTCATATCCAAATCCATTTGAACACCAAAGAAATGACCTTTATACATATGAGCAATTTAAGAATCACCCGATATGACTTTACATGCAAATAAAGAATGGTTCGGGCCTTACCTTAGAAATTTTCATGGTGTTACATTATATTTGTTATATGTACCTTCCGGACTTATGGGGCTCCGGTTAGGTTATTGTTTGACTATATTCTGTTCTAATTTGTTGTTTTCTTGTTAATTGATAGGCTTTGACTTTAGAATTGTGATTGTGGGTCCTCCTGACCCTGGACTTGGTATCTTAGTTGCTTGCGATTAGGTTGTTGGCACGTGTTCTAGGTACGTTCTTGACTCAGTTTCTCACTCCTTGTATCATGTTTCTACTCTTTATTCTCTATCTACTATAGAACTCCCTATTTAGTTACTTGTGCTATGCTCTCCTTATTACTTGTTTGTAACGATCGGTCTCCGTCGTTATGGAAAAGCCAATGGGGAAAGAATTTGGGCCAGAAAACTTTTGAGTAGTGACTTGGAAATTTCTAGCCTAGTCCAGAATTGGACGAAATCTGAGTCAAGTGAGGTATAGGGAAATCTGGAAATGAATGGGGGTTAAATTATGAATTTGATCACATAAGTGGATAGTTAAGACGTTAAGGAGCCTGTACGGCTTTACGGAATCGAATGCGGGCGAGTAGAACCCCCGAAACTGATATTGGCGTGAAAGGGTAGTTTTTAAACGTCAAGGGTTGAAGGTGTGTTGCGAAATGGAAGTTTGGAACTCAAATTCTGACTTTCTGTCTCCGTGCAAGCCGTCGGGGCAGGGTTAGTTCCACCAGGGCGGGGCCGCTGTGGCGGGTTGGGTCCCGCTGTGGTGGGTTGGGTCTCGCTGTGGCGGGACAGTCCGACTTAAATCGGGGAAAAACCCCAAAAACGTTATTTTCTGTAAAACTTCATTCTTGAGAGCTAAGGGACGACCCAGGGAGATTTCTTGACAATTTTCCACGATTTCTAGTGCTAAAGGTAAGATTATTACTCCCCTAATCCGTAATTCAATTCTTAGAACTTAGAATCTTGGGTAATGATCATTGGGGGAGGGTTTTGGCCTGAATTTAATGGTGGGAAAAGCCCTAATTGAATATTAGGATCTTGGGTTTGGCTTTGGATTGATAGTTTAATTATTATCCGGGTAAATTAGACCTTTTTTATTGATCCTTGCGTTAATTACTTGTGTTAGACCAAGAACAAGCGGAAAGAATCCGGAAAGGGAAGGCTCAATTGTCTTAGGAGGATTCAAGCTTGGTTTTGAGGTAGGTGATGGTTCGATTTCCTATTTTTGTGAGATATGCCGGTTAATTGCTTCATTGTATGCATGTGTGTATGTGAATAGGGAAATGTGAACTAAATCTAATGAATGATTATGTGCGAACAATTACATGTCATGAACTTGTTACTTGATTGTGTGACTATGTGCACTATTCCTTATGGTGTGGTTGTGATTGTGGTTGTGCTGATTGGACCGGGTGTCACGTTTCGACACATATTTTGGATTGGGTATCACGTTTCGACACATATATTGGACCAGGTGTCACGTTTCGACACATGTATATTAGATCGGGTGTCACGTTCCGACACACTAACAGCTTGGGTGTGGCTTTCATGAGAGGACCACTTGTGTTTATTACATTCATATCTGTCTGTCAGTGATATTGGGAAATTGTATGTTGCTCCTAAAATGATAACTGAGTTATGCATTCTGTATATGTGTGTTTACTGTGTTGTAATTGCTTGCTTGTATTTCGCTTACTGGAGTGGCCACGTGATCCTACCAGTATACTGTGGTTGTGTATTGGTACTGCACTTGCTCGTTCTTTGTTGAGTACATGGCATCTTCAGGCGGCTATTGATAGACCTCAGTTAGGGGATCATTGATCGAGACCGGATTCAAGGGTGAGTCAGTTCTTCCAGGCTGCCATGGGTCCTCTATTTGTTTAGTCCACTATTTTCGGACTCAGACTATTTAGTTAGACTTATTCGTAATGTTTAGTTTTCGAGGTTGCACCCCTTTTCCTTAGATTTGTTGAATTATAGAGTTTTGGTACAATGACTTTCAGGTTCTAGGGGTTAAACTTCCACAATAGTTTAGTTTAGCTGTTTATTTAAAACCTTTGGAGTTTATGGGAACTCTATTTTTTTTGCTAGTCATTTAAACCTTCTTACGTATCTTTAAATGTTTTAGTTATTTAAGTTGCTTAGTCGGGTTGTATTAATGATTCTCCCACCGGAGGGTTAGTGTGGGTGTCAATCACGGCGGTCTAGGTCGTGACATTGTTACTTATGCTTGTTTTTTTATCTTTTGAGCTCAGTTGGTCGTTGCCTATTGAGTACAATTTGGTACTTATACTTCACTTTTGCTCCCTGCAGATCACAATTTCAGTTATCGCTGTTGATTTGGTGGCGTGTGGAGCAGCTTGGAGTTTCGGAGACTAAGGTGAGCTCCCAGCATCCGGGGCTACCGGTTTCCATTTGTTTTGGCTAGGCTTAGTCTTTATATCATATTCAGAGACAACTTGTACTTATGTTGTATTTGTGAAAGTCTTGTACTCTCATTTTGGATTAGATGCTCAACTACTGACTGATCTCAGGTCTTAGGTGGTTCATGTATTGTTTTATGTTGATTATCCTTTCTTTGCTTTGCTTTAAGCCTTTTGCTTCTTGTGATTCATTTTCGCTTGGTAGTCCGTTGCTTATGGCTCTGAGCTAACGGTCAGGCTTACCTACTGGTGGGATGTGGTAGGTGTCATCATGACCTGAGAAATTGGATCGTGAAGTTACCTAGTTTAATCTAACAAGAAAATTAGTATTCCTTAATTTGAGTGTACTTTCCTCTTATTAACATATTACTCGGTTGTCTAGATACAATTTTTAGCTACAATTAAGAGTGAATTACATCCATATAATTCATCTTCGCATTGAGCCAACAATAATAACAAACTCAGTGCAGTGTCACAACGAGGTATGAGGAGGATAGAGTGTAGGTAGAAAGACTGTTTTCGAAAGATCTTCGACTCAAGTAATGCACATCAAAGTAGCTAAAAAGAAAATACAAAAGTAAAGAGGACATAGAAAATAACAGTGCATAACATAGCATTCCGGAAACATAAAAAGCATTCCGAAAATAGGAGAAATAACAATAACTAAATAATGTGAATTTTAATAGGAGTAACAAAAATTTTACGGCATGCAACTATGAGAAAATGCTACTACTATTGGCATATCTAAAATTATGTTTGGAAATAAGTGAATAGAAGTATGTAATTGAATACATGTGTACTTTACACAAATTTAAGTGTCTACTTGTGCAGAGCCAAAGTTGGAGAGCATAAATGTGAAATGAGGTCAAGTTAAATGTCATCTTTATGTATGCTAATATGGATTGATTCATAAATAGTAAATTAATAAAATTGTCCTCCTTATTTATGATTTTTAAGGAAAAAAATTAATGTACTCCTCTATTTCATACTCATATATATCATACATTCAAATTAGCTAGAGATAAGATATAGAAATACATTAAAGCTATTGATGGAATTATCCAAAGAGGGATGAACCCCTTTAATAGAAAAATACTAATACTACTTATACATGATTAAAATTATTCTAAATACATATATAATACATATTGGATCATGTTGAATCTCTTTAAATTCTTCCTTATCTTATTTTCTGCATAAATACATGAGTCACACAGAGTCATTTTAAGAGAACACAATTTTAGTGAAAAACTTCACAGCTTCCTCACTTAAGTGAAATAAATTCGACCATGTTTTTGTTTCTTGCTTTTCGGGATTGGATTCATCAGACTGTTCTATTCAAATTATTTCTCTCATGGTATCATTTCATTTTCACTATTAATCATGATTCGATACTCCCAAATGAAATCATAACAAACATTCTCTTAAGGCTTCCCACAAAATCTCTATTGAAATGTATGTCTGTTTCGAAGTCGTGGCATCAACTAATATCTAGCCCTCATTTTGTCAACACCCATCTCAAATTAAACGGACATCATAGAGTTGTATTTCCAGGCAGTAGAAATTACAAATTTTGTTCACCCCCTCAACTCTTTAACAAAGAACAATTCACTCTGGAGCTACTTCACATAGATCCACCCACTTTATCATCTCTTTTTGTGGGTTCTGCCAATGGGTTGATTTGTCTTTGCAATCACGAAAGGGAGATGTGTATATAGAATCCCACAATTAGCAAGTCAATGAAATTACTTAATTCACCTTGGGGTACCTCTTTCTATACTAAATATGGTTTTGGATACGATGACTCACGTGACGATTATAAAGCTCTATTTATTGATCATTATCATGATTTTTACAATGATGAGGTGTCCAACGTGAGGATTATCGTCAATATTTACAGTTTGAGGAATGATTCTTGGAAAACACTCCCTGACCAGCTTCAGGGGATCTTTCTAATAAATCATTCAGGCAAATTTGTCAATGGGAAGCTTTATTGGATTGCATCTACGGGTATTGCTGATGATGATGCACGCAACATCATTTCTTTTGATGTAGCAAACGAGACATGGGGAAGCTTGGAGATTCTCATTTATGGAGAAGACAATTCTAATATCAAACTGGGAGTAGTGGGAAATGACCTTTCTGTGCTTTATACTTGTCATATATTTTCTACTACTTCTGATGTGTGGATTTTGAAAGACTGCAGCGGTAATATGTCAAGGATGAAACGGTTCACCATCAAATACCCTAAATATGTTGTGCTATATATGTTTTCTTCACCCAATTTCACATTTTCTATACACCTTCGCCAGTCAAATAAGGGGGACATTATACTTTCAATTCGGGGATCAATCATGTTATTTGATGGTTCAACTAAAACACTAGAACACATTGCTACTGTTGGGGGATACAATCCTGCAGAAAGCATTGTTAATCACCTAACGATATCCGGTAAGAATTCTGCGTAGTTTTGTTGGTATGCTCCTTTTGCACTTCTTTTTCTGTCAAATATAGGAAAAGACATTGAATTTGTTTTTCTTGTAGTTCTTGTAAGCATTTCTCCTTATTATTATACTATTTTATAGATATGTGTGTTGTGCGTAGTCTTCTATCTTCAATTATTATAGTATTGTTTGTATTCTAAAGCAATAAATCATTAACATTATACATGTTTCAAAAGCATTTTTTTGAATTATTGATGGATAAAAAATGTACAAAGATAATTTTTCTTCAGATATTAATCTCGATTTAGAAATAAGTTGATGTGGTCTGCTATTTCACCAATTTCGTGTGTGTGAGTATATAGCATCCTTCAATACTCGTGTAGGTAGAAGGATTGTTCCGAATGATACTCGACTCGAAGAATCCACATCAAAGAAGTTAAAAGGAAAACACATAAGTAAAGAAGACATATCAAATAAGAAGGAAAGCATAACATAGCAGTCTGAAAACAGGAGCAATAACAAATATTTTCAATACAAATATGCTTATTGTAAATCCACACATGGAGACACAATAACAAGAATATAGTATGCTAAAATTACTGAATTCTGATGAACTCGTAGGTGAAGTCTAGTTCCACCCTTACCTCTACAACTACATCAAGTTATATATATAAGTAGATCCACTTTTTGTTGATAATAATAAATGAGATTATTTTCTCAGTTTGTAATTTAATTTAATAAATGATATTTACACAAGTATGTCAAATATGGGTAAGTTCAAGTTCATTTCTTTTGTGCATATGCATACATTGCAGTTTTGTTTCCTTAATCCCGCGTTCTCATTCTAATTGTTAGTACTTCCGTCACAATATTTGTCAGAGTAAAACAAGATTCGACAATTAATTCACCAAAGAAGTAAAAAGAAAAAAAAATTGTCACAAAGAAAAATTAACAGTTTAAGACAACAATTTACATCATCTAGCTTGAACTTTGAAAAAATAATATACTCCATGACTTTTGTTACATGTAAAAAGTGACTACATAAAAGGAAGAATGCGTATAAGGCTACACACAGTACAAGCAAATATGATTAGAGATTCATAGATATTCGTCGTTTACTTTAATGGTTGTTATGGCATCATTATAAATGACGTTAGTTAATGTTTTCAGTCTGAAATAAAGTAGGAACCAATACCAATTTATGTACAAAGGTGGAAAATAATTATCGTTTGACAATATATAGATCATGCACTTCACTTACACAAATGGCACGTGACTTTAAAAAAATGAAATAGGGTCAAATATACCCATGTATTATTAGAAATAGTTTCAATATGTTCTTTGTTATAACTTTATCCAAATATGTGCCTATCATTATACTTTGACAGAAATTTGTCCTTACTTTTGATGGAAGGACACATGTCAAGTTTAAAATCAAATGATACATCCCCAATTATAAATACCTGATTTTTTAGAAAACTTACCCATTTAACCCTATCTTTTAATAATATTTTCATCTTCTTCTCTTTTCAATAGACAAAGCTTCAAAGCTTGTTCTTCCACATTAATTTTTGTTTTATCCGTGTCGATTTCAATCCAATAATTCCAAAGGATAATTTCCACAGAAAAAATACACACATAGGAGGAATATATTGCCTCAATTTTTTATGAAATACAAGATGCTGATTGAATGACCTTATTTCGATTTACACCCATTATCTCACGTTTTGGATTGAACTAATTCATTGATCTCGATAGCATAAATCCTTCCCTTCCTTTGCTTCTTCTTTTCAAGAGTGGTAGAGATATGTCATTAAAAGACTGAATATCCGAGCTTGTAATGCAATAACAAAATTATTATGTAGATTATTAGAAAAGAGAAATGTATATGCAATATGAAAATTTTAGATGAGTACTCAAAGAACAGAGAGCAAAAGAATATATACATTATAACTTTTAAGTTAGTCCAAATTCAGTAAGAAAAACTATTAGATTCTTGAATACTTTAAAATTACTAAATGAATATTGAAAAGGAAAGGGAATGAAGAATGCAGTACAATTGCATTACCTTTTCATGTTGCGAAGAAGATTTTATACGTTATGAGTGATTTTTTTGTTCTATACACGTCTAGATACGGCAGAAGAAAACAATAATGTATAAAAAAAAAATACATTTAAATAAATTAATGAATTCCTTCAATGGTATTACTTTTAATGTGCATAATATATTGTAACACCTCGGTATTTAAAAGAGTTAAATTTAGAAAGAACTAATTTGGAAAGGAGCTAATTTGAATTTTTTCAAGTTACGCTTAAATGGAGAGTGTTAAGTCAACTTCAAACAATCATAACTTTCAGTACATGATGAGTTAGGTAGCCCATAGATATCAAATGAAAGGTCTTTGAATCCTTTTTCCAACGCCACCGAGTTTGCTAAATTTCGAACTCGTATGAGGAAGAAATGCCCGTTTGAAGTTAGCATATCCAGCTAAGAAAAGTTACCCGAATTAATGAGGGGTATTTTGGTCTTTTCCTTACTCTATCAGATTAAAAACATTTTTAGTAATAATTTGGGGTCAAATCTGATTTGGGTCAGTTTTACAAATTCTAAATTATGCTTAGGGTTTTAGAAGAGAGTTCAAGAAGAGGAAAAGAGGAGAAAAGGAAGAACGATCAAGATTTCTTGCGAATCGAGGATTTTTTTGGCCAAATCGAGGTGTGTGAGTTCTCATAGTGTTGGGATCATTCACCCACACGTCAATCATGCTATTTTATTGTAATTTCATTCTTGAGGTTGAAGGATTTGAGTTCTTGATGAGTTTTTTTGAAATTTCATTCTTAATCTTGATTTTTGGGGTTTTGATGAATTCTTAAGATGAGTGTTAGTAATTTGAGGGTTGTTTTGAGTAGATTATCATGTACATATGTTGGGTATTTGAATCTAAGTGAGTTGAGAAGAAACCATTCGATTCTAGATGAAATAGGATCAGAAAACGAGAAAAAAAATTCGTCGGAGAAATCTGGGCAGGGGCTGGCGCGCCGCCCCACCAAGGCGCCAATAGATGTGTCTGTAGTTCAGGGGCTGGGGCCCTGCGCCACTCAGTGCGCCAGGGTCGCCTGCCCCAACCCCTTCTCCGTCGTTTGGCCCGTCTAAGTTCTTTCAAAGGGTACCTTTACTCCCTATTGATTCTAACTACACTAAACTAGATCTAAATATCGAGAAATCATTCATAACGTGAATCATAACCCTTGAATTCATAATTCAAATTCAAGGTAGAGTAAAGAGTTAAGTCTTGAGAGTTCTTTCGAGTCATTTTGAGAAATATTTTACAATCTTTTAAAACTTGTTTTAAGACTTGAGTACTTGAGTTTGAGGATTAGGAGAGTAGAGTTCATTTTTTTTAAAATGATATATGGGAACTAAGTATTTCCAAGAGTAAATTTTTTTACATTTAAGAAGAGAGGAAACACCGATTTCCAAAAGAGTTCATGAGGAGTTTTGAGTACTATCTCTTTTAAGAGAAACCTTTTAAGTAATAATCTCAAAGTTGAGGATGAGGAAATTTTTTTTTTAAAACATATGAGCTAAGTTATATTTTGGGAGTAGTATTGAGCACCGATATGGGGGAGAGTTCAAACAACTCACAGCCCCCATAAACCATGTAGCCAACGTGGGTATAAAGGGTCATACTTTTTAGATGATTCCTTATTGCTTTTTAAGCATAGCTTAGTGGATCTACTTAGTTGAAGGGTTCTATACCCCGGCAAGGTATAGGACAGTTCTGGCAGCGTGAGCGAGACAATGTATCATCACATAGCTCATAGTGATGGTTGTCGGTTAGAGAATCTCCCAAACATAGTTTATTTTGTATTTTTACGTACAAACTGAGTTATATTGTATTTTCTAATACATTGAGTTGTTATCTATTGTTTTAAAAGCTTTTCTTTATATCGCATTATTGTTATTGCTTTTATATTGAAATGAGTTGAGATTGATTTGAGGTTGAGTTGAGTTGAGACGAGGTAAGTTGTTTCTTCAGTTACAGTTCAAGCTTATGTCATGTTTTAGATTTCCCCTTGCATGCTCGTACATTCCACGTACTGACGCCATTTATCATGCATCTTTCATGATGTAGATACAGGTAACCAGGATCATCAATCAGCGCTTCGTTGATCACGTTGAGTTCCAGAGTTGTTTGGTGAGCCTCCTTGCTTCTAGAGGATCCCTTATTTACCTTTAGTTGTTTCAGTTTGTTAGGATGATCGGGGGTCTTGTCCCGACATCCCTCATAGTATTAAAGGCTTCATAGATAGATAGACAGTAGTAGTTCATGAGTCTTGTTCATATCAATTGTTATGTTCTAGACTTGAGTTGCCCTTGAGGCCAGTTTGAATGTTTTATTTCTAAAATATTCTAAGAGTATCTTTTGAGATATTGAGTTAAAATTTAAATTTGAGTTCATCTTACGTTAAGTAAGTCTTCCGCTGAAAGTTGAGCCAAGCCAAGGGTTCGCTTGGGGCTAGCAATGGTTCTTGAGTGTCAGTCGCGTCCAGGGTGTAGTCTCGGGGCGTGACAAACTTGGTATCAGAACACAGAGTTCAAGAGTCATAGGGTGTCTATGAAGCCCTGTCTGTAGAGTCCTAGTTATTGGTGTGGAGCACGCCACATCTATAATTAGGAGGCTGCCATATTTAGGAACTATCTCACTTCTTTCATACTCTTTTTCGTGCCCGAAAATTTCTAAGTTAATCCCAAACCATTCTTGAATTATGTATAAGGTCGTACTGAGTGACTCTTAATTTTTCTTAGGTGTTATGGTAAATTCTTTAGTGTGGAAATGATTTTGGATATCAATTAAGGTCACTAGAATCTCCTAGCACAAAGTTGAGTTGAAAGCTTCCTTACCGATTAAGTTTTGATGTAAGATTCTACTTAGGTCAACTTCAAACGACTATATCTCTTAGAATATAAAGATTTACGTGGCCCATAACCTATCAAATTAAAGGTATTTGAATCCTCTTTCCAACACCACCAATTTCGTGTCAATCCAAATTTTGAGTAAAAAATTATGACCATTTTAATAACCTGATATAGTGTTGTGATGAATTAGCCGACGGTAAAACATTAAAAAGGGTCATTTTGTCTTTTTTACCTCTAAGAAAACCCTAAAAGAATTTCTTTACTAATTAAAGACCCAAAACAATCAGATTTTCATCTCTTAATTCATCATTATCTTCTCTCTCAAACCCTAAAGTAAAACCCTAAGGAAAAATCAAAGGAGAAGACTCCATTCAAGATTCTTTCAATCTTTTTCAAGATTCTTTCAATCTTTTTCAAGATTCTTCTTCAAGGTATGTCCTTCTCCAAGAATTTCATTCTTTCCAACTAAAATTCCTCCATACAATTATGAATCACTAATGAAAATCATAATTCTTGGCCATAGAGTTTCAAGAAACTAATTCAAGAAATCTCAAGAAAGGTTTTCTTGATTTTTCTCCTTCAAGCTAGGTTTCAAGGCTTCTAATAAAGTTCTTCTTCAATATTCTTCAAGAACCTTGTTCTTCCAGGTATTTAAGGCTATCATAGTATTGTACTAGTTCGTCATCACGCCCTACATCTACTTTCAAATCAGTAAAAGAGTAATCTAGGATTCTACCCCTAGATTTGAGTATTCTTGTGATGAGTTAATTTTGAGATCTCGAGTTCCTATTTATTTTCGAAATTCTACTCCTAATTATTGAATTTATATATGTTATGCATTAACAATCTTGAGTTGAGTCGTTCATGTCCATAATTCCGCATGACCCTATGAATTGAGTTATAAATTTTGAGAAGCTTTTTAAAGCCAACACTTGAGTTTTAAACTGAGATTTTTGAGGAAGTAAAGATGAGTTTTGAGAAAGAGTTGTATTCATGAGTTTCTATATGGTTATTGAGGTCCTCAAGTTGAGTCGTTCATGTCCATAATTCCGCATGAACCCTACGAATTGAGTTATAAGTCTTGAGAGTCTTTGAAAGCCAATCATTGTGTTTCAAGCTGAGTTTTGAGAAAAAGTTTAAAGGTTCTATTTAATAAAGACTTAAGAGTTTCTAATGTTATTTTATTCATATACATATGTACCTATGTTAATTATTGGACTTGAAAGATAAGTTCATAAGTGCATGTTTACAAGAAGGTAAACACGTTTCATGTTTTGAAAAATATTTCAAGTAATGTAAGAAGTCCATTCTTTGTAATGAGTGAATTGAGCACAAAGTTATATTAAATATTTTGGGAGTAGTATCGAGCACCGAGTTGGGTTAGAGTGTTTATAATTCAGAAGTCCCATAAAACTACGTAGCCAGCGTAGGATAGGATAGCATTGATTCTTCATGCGACTCTTCACCGCCTCTGAGAAGGAATATAGTTGGATCCATAGTCACGATATCATCCTATACCCCCGGCAAGGTATAGGATTGACCCTTGCAACGTTCGGCGGAACGTTGTATCATTGCCAGGCTCATGGTAATGGTTGTCGGTTAGAGAAACTCCCCACAAGTAAAGTATATTATTTTCATGTTGCTTTCATTGTATATTTTATTGTAAATCTTAAATGGTTTTCACTTCATGTTCATGTATTGATTCAGTTGAGTTGTTTTCAGTCATTTAGTTAAGTTATTTGTTTACTCAGCCGCATTACATACTCATACATTCAATGTACTGATGTCATTCGACCTGCATCCTTTTATGATGTAGATATAGGTGTTCATGATTATCAACAGGCGTTTCTTTGAGATCACTCTACACTCCAGTTAGCTTTGGTGAGTCTCCTTGTATTCCAGAGGACTTCACAGTTACTTTCCAGTACAAAGGATAGAGATTCAACACCCAATCCAAGCAAAATGACCACCGGAGGGGATTTAGAGTCTTCTTATTCACTCGAATGGTAGTAGTTTTGAGGTGTCGTGGGTCTTGTCCCGACATCCTTCCTTAATAGTAGAGGCTTCATAGATAGACAGTTTTGGAGAGTCTTTCAGTTTCAGATATTTTATTTAAAACCAATGTTTCATACTCGGTATATTCAGCAAAGTTTTGATATTCAATAAACTGTTTTTAAATGTTTCTTTCAATTTAATGCTTATGTATGCTCAAGTTAGTCTTCCGCCTGTAGTCAGCCAGGATAAGGGTCGCTTGGGGACCAACAACTTGAGTGCCGGCCACGTCCAGGGTGTAGACTCAGGTCGTGACAATTG
Organism: Solanum etuberosum; assembly: GCA_029582245.1. Taxonomy (NCBI): domain Eukaryota; kingdom Viridiplantae; phylum Streptophyta; class Magnoliopsida; order Solanales; family Solanaceae; genus Solanum; species Solanum etuberosum. Next base: position 13,605 of record JAJONR010004209.1, read on the forward strand.
TCAACAAGTCAAGGTAGAGCACCAGAGGCCCAGTGGTATGGCTCAAAACATAGATCTTCCGGAATGGAAGTGGAAGATGATAGATATGGATTTCATTACTGGTTTACCGCGGTCTCGCAGGCAGCATGATTCGATTTGGGTGATTGTAGATCAGATGACTAAATCAGCCCATTTCTTACTCGTAAAGACTACCTTTTCAGCAGAAAATTATGCCAAGTTATATATTCAAGAGGTAGTCAGACTTCATGGAGTTCCGGTGTCCATCATTTCAGATAGAGGTGTGCAATTCACCATAAAATTCTGGAAGTCTTTCCAGAAAGGTTTGGGTTCGAAGGTAAATTTAAGTACTGCTTTCCATCCTCAGACTGATGGTCAAGCAGAGCGTATGATTCAGATTTTAGAGGCTATGATAAGGGCGTGTGTGATCGATTTCAAGGGTAATTGGGATGATCACTTACCTCTCATTGAGTTTTCTTACAAAAATAGTTATCACTCTAGCATCGAGATGGCTCCTTATGAGGCTCTTTATGGGAGAATATGTAGATATCCTATTGGATGGTTTGAGGTTGGTGAATCTTGGTTGATAGGACCAGACTTGGTTCATCAAGCTATGGAGAAGGTGAAGACTATTCAAGAAAGGTTGAAAACAGCGCAGAGTCGTCAGAATTCCTATACAGATGTTAGGAGAAGAGACTTAGAGTTTGAGGTGGATGATTGGGTTTACTTGAAGGTTTCACCCATGAAGGGTGTTATGAGTTTTAGTAAGAATGGGGAGCTCAGTCCCCTGTATATTGGTCCTTACAGGATATCCAAGAGAATTGGCAATGTAGCCTATACGTTGGAGCTACCGCCGGATTTAGCAGCAGTCCATCCGGTATTCCACATTTCAATATTGAAGAAGTGTATGGGAAATCCTTCACTTATTATACCTACTGAAAATATTGGTATTAAGGACAGCCTATCTTATGAGGAGATTCTCGTTGAGATACTCGATCGTCAGGTTCGCAAGTTGAGAACCAAGGAGGTTGCATCAGTCAAGATTTTATGGAGGAACCAGTTTGTTGAGGAGGCTACTTGGGAGGCTGAGGAGGATATAAAGAAGAGATACCCACATCTCTTTGAGTCCGGAGAAATTTCAAATCAAGGTACTAATTCTTTTCTTGGTACTTTTTAAGTTGAAATGTTGTGTTAAATTGCATGTGGGGTGTTTGAGTTGGGTGTTAGATGTTACCACCCTTAGTCTACTTGGAGGAATCTTATTCAAGGACGAATATTCCCAAGGGTGAGATATTGTAACACCTCGGTATTTGAAAGAGTTAAATTTAGAAAGAACTAATTTGGAAAGGAGCTAATTTGAATTTTTTTTCAAGTTATGCTTAAGTGGAGAGTGTTGGGTCAACTTCAAACGACCATAACTTTCAGTACAGGATGTGTTAGGTGGTGCATAAGGTATCAAATGAAAGGCCTTTGAATCCTCTTTCCAACGCCACCAAGTTTGCTAAATTTTGAGCTCATATGAGGGAGATATGCCCGTTTGAAGTTAGCATGTCCAGTTAAGAAAAGTTACCCGAATTAATGAGAGGTATTTTGGTCTTTTCCTTACCCCCATCATATTAAAAACATTTTTAGTAATATTTTGGGGTCAAATCTGATTTGGATCAGTTTTACAAAACCTAAATTACCCTTAGGATTTTAGAAGAGAGTTCAAGAAGAGGAGAAAGGGAAGAACGAACAAGATTTCTTGCGAATCGAGGATTTGTTTCGCTAAATCGAGGTATGTGAGTTCTCATAGTGTTGGGTTCGTTCATCAATTCATCAATCATGCTATTTTAATGCATTTTCGTTCTTGAGGTTGAAGGATTTGAGTTCTTGATGAGTTTTTTTTTGAAATTTCATTCTTAATCTTGATTTATGGGGTTTTGATGAATTCTTGAGATGAGTGTTAGTAATTTGAGGGTTGTTTTGAGTAGATTATCGTGTACAAATTTTGGGTATTCGAATTTAAGTCAGTTGGGAAGAAACCATTAGATTCTAGGTGAAATAGGGTCAGAAAACGAGAAAGAAAATTCGTCGGGGAAATCTGAGCAGGGGCTGGCGCACCACCCCACCAAGGCGCCAACAGATGTGTCCTATAGTTCAGGAGCTGGAGCCCTGCGCCACTCAGTGTGCCAGGGTCGCCTGCCCCCATCCCTTCTCCGTCGTTTGGCCCGTCTGAGTTCTTTCAAAGGGTACCTTTACTCCCTGTTGATTCTAACTACTCTAAACTACATCTAAACATCGAGAAATCATTCATAACGTGAATGATAACCCTTGAATTTATAATTCAAATTCAAGATAGAGTTAAGAGTTAAGTCTTGAGAGTTCTTTCGAGTCATTTTGAGAAGTCTTTTACAATCTTTTAAAACTTGTTTTAAGACTGAGTACTTGAGTTTGATGATTAGGAGAGTAGAGTTCATTTTTTTTAAAATGACATATGGGAACTAAGTATTTCCAAGAGTAAATGTGTTTACATTTAAGAAGAGAGGAAACACCGATTTCCAAAATAGTTCATGAGGAGTTTTGAGTACTATCTCTTTTAAGAGAAATTTTTTGAGTAATAATCTCAAAGTTGAGGATGAGGAAATATTTTTTAAAAAACATATGAGCTAAGTTATATTTTGGGAGTAATATTGAGCACCGATATGGGGGAGAGTTCAAACAACTCACAGCCCCCATAAACCATGTAGCCAACGTGGGTATAAAGGGTGATACTTTTTAGATGATTCCTTATTGCTTTTTAAGCATAGCTTAATGGATCCACTTTGTTGAGGAGTTCTATACCCCGACAAGGTATAGGACAGTTCTGGCAGCGTGGGCGAGACGTTGTATCATCACATAGCTCATAGTGATGGTTGTCGGTTAGAGAATCTCCCAAACAGAGTTTATTTTGTATTTTTACATACAAACTGAGTTATATTGTATTTTCCAATATATTGAGTTGTTATCTACTATTTTAAAAGTTTTTCTTTATATCGCATTATTGTTATTGCTTTTATATTGAAATGAGTTGAGATTGAGTTGAGGTTGAGTTGAGTTGAGACGAGGTAAGCTGTTTCTTCAGTTCCACGTCAAGCTTATGTCATGTTTTAGATTTCCCCTTGCATGCTCGTACATTTCATGTACTGATGCCATTTGTCCTGCATCGATCATGATGTAGATACAGGTAACCAGGATCATCAACCAGCTCTTCGTTGATCCAGTTGAGTTCCAGAGTTGTTTGGTGAGCCTCCTTGCTTCCGGAGGATCCCTTATTTACCTTCAGTTGTTTCAGTTTATTAGGATGATCGGGGGTCTTGTCCCGACATCCCTCATAGTATTAGAGGATATATAGATAGATAGACAGTAATAGTTCATGAGTTTTGTTCATTTCAGTTGTTATGTTCTAGACTTGAGTTGCTCTTGAGGCCAGTTTGAATATTTTATTTCTAAAATATTCTGAGAGTATCTTTTGAGATATTGAGTTAAAATTTACATTTGAGTTCATCTTATGTTGAGTAAGTCTTCCTCTTAAAGTTGAGTCAGGCCAAGGTTTCTCTTGGGGCCAGCAATGGTTCTCGAGTGCCAGTCGCGTTCAGGGTGTAGGCTCGGGGCATGACATATATACTAGTTAATTTCTTCTATACTTATAAATAAATTAATGAATTCTTTCACATGAGAGAACGTTTTTAGTGTTGCATGCAACAAAGTGATTCAAGAATTAATTTAAATTGGAGATTTGAATGATAATTGTGATATTCTTGAACTCCGTTGTTAGAAATCATATATATCTCTGCATGTACTCATCTCCCCACAAATATGCTTATTGCAAATTACCGTATAAATATAAAGAAACAATAATGAATGTAGGGTTTTCCTCGTACGAGTGAATAACCAAATTTCAATTGAAATGAAATCTTAAAGAAAAATTAATGCAATTACGAAGGAATCATAAAATGTTGGAAAATAGTACATCAGGTTCACTTTTGTTGATAAAGTATATGTACACACAAAAGAGCCTTTTTATCAAAGCCAAGGAGCGAGGGAGACACAATTAAAAAATTGGGTAGCACAACACATTAGTTTCAAGTACAAAGGTGACGAGGGGTGCTAACTCAACAATCCAACCGTGTACATTATACATTAAAAGAGTTTTAAGTTTTATGTTCTAAAACTACAGAAAATAACTAGAAAAAAATATTTACTCAAGGTAGGTTACTTAATAGGTCATCGTAGGTATTTATGATAGATACTAATTGGTAATCTAGTGCAAATGTTAACTAACATGTCATCATAGATTAAATTACGTTAAAAGTGTAAGCAATGTGTTTACATTGTTGATATATATAAATTAAAACAATTTCAAAATCACCAAGACAACGAAGTGCGGAAGGACCACTATTGACTCCCGAGGAGACGGATTGGGTGGCTACACGTAGTTTAACAATTTAAAATAAGAAGAGAATTAAGGTTTATAGAAAATCATTTAAACTATAATAAAACAGAAGAACAACATTAAGTCCATGATTAATATCATTTTGATACTAAAAATAACAGATACAATAAGCAAAACACTACATTGTTCATTCTAGTAAACAACAAACACGAAATGGCAATTGTAATTAGCACCGGTGGAGATATCCAGTCATACTTATACATTGATCAAAATTGGATACAAAGGTCATTCAATAAACATCAAATTCGGAGATGTCAATTCTTCATTGTTTCGATCTATTGAGCCTGAGTTCAGAATAGTCATACACATTAGCTTTGACTTACTGAAAGTTCAAGAATACCCAATAAGTTAATAAAGCACACCAATGATTTTTCATGACTATTAATTACTCTTTCTTTTGTGCATATACATACATAGTGAAGAACAAAAGTTTGCAGATCTATTTCGTGTTGATTATAATAAATATGAGATTATTTACTCATTTTGTAATTTAATTTAATAGAGCCCCAATCAAACATGGGTTAGTTCAAGTTCTTTTCTTTTGTGCATATGCATATATTGCAGTTTCTTCTCATTCAAATTGTTAGTACTTTCATCACAATGTTTGTTAGAGTACAACAAGATTTGACAATTAATTCACCAAAGAAGTAAAAAGAAAGAAAAAAACTGTCACAAAGAGAAATTAACCGTTTAAGACAATAATTTACATCATCTAACTTGAACTATAATTTGAAAAACAATATACTCCATAACTTTTGTTACATGTAAATAGTGACAACATAAAAAGGAGGAATGCTTATAAGGCTACATACAGTACAAGAAAATATGATTAGAGATTCATAGATATTCATCGTTTACTTCAATGGTTGTTGTGGCATCCTATGTAGACAGTTGCAGGAACACCAACGCTTGAACAACAACAACAACATACCATTGTAGTCCCAAAGCGGGGTCTGAAAAGTGTAAACATTCTGTTTGTTGAAGACCCCTCCGTAGAAGAGTATATCAACATAAAATTTCATTCTCTAGAGACTTACATCAGTAAAAAAAGTTCAGTCCCTGGGGAATCTGAATCATCAGGTGAACTAGAGTATTCGTACAACTTCCCACTATTAGAGTAAACTATATACCACAGCTATAATGGCATCAAAAAAAACCCATGGTTGTTGTCTTAGATTACTTTTTACGAACTCGGGAATTGAGATTAAAACGAGCCATGATTTTGAAACAAACTTGAATTGCAACAAGGATTTCATAGAAGTACCTCCATGATGATTTCTTCAGGAAGTTGTTTTCTCATCTTTGAAGCTCTAGTTTCCACCATTGAATTTGAGGTGGATATTGTTGTTTGGGATATGATGTTGGTTGCGGCTTCTTTAGGGTTTTATATTTGAAACAATTGCATAAGAGGGTCACTTTTTGAAAGTTTTTAATCAAAATTGTCCCTTATTTATTGAAATTGGTTTGTTTTTATATTTTACACATTACTTTAAGCATCTTTAGTCCATAGTGGAACATTTCTTTTCAAATTAATAGAATTAACCTAGTAGCTTCAAAATATAATATTAAAAACAAGCTAAAACCAACTGACTCGGTTGATTTGATCCAAAAAAAAAAGAAACTAAAGATGCTCAAGATAATATTTAAAGGATCTTTTCTTCACCATAAAAAAATTTACCATCAGAAAGAAAGAAAATTTAGTATTAGAAAAATTAGTGTAGTGACATTAAGTTTGACGTTATTAGGTGCATAAATCAATTTGCTTGTTTCTCATTCAATACTTCCTTATAAACAACTTTATTTTTGTTCCACTCTAAAATAAAGTAGGAACCAATACCAATTTGTGTAAAAAGGTGAAAATAATTAGTGTTTGATAATATATAGATCATGCACTTCACTTCTAAAAATGACACATGGCTTTAAAAAATTGTGTCACTTCCACCATGGTATCTATTGGATAGGTGGACAAAGTATGCGACCAAAGAAAAGGTTGATGATATTTCAAATACAGGATTACATGTGAATGAGTTGAAGCCTTCCACCATATGGGTTAATAACATTATGATACATTCTCTTGGGCTCTCCAAATGAGCTACTCGGTCTGAGAATCATTATAAATTTGTGTATCAAAGATTATTGCAACTATGTGATGATTTTGATGAACTTTATATAAGGTTGATAATGATAATGTATGTGACCGTCAAGTTAATGAGTCAAATTTATATTTAAACTTAAGCGAGCAAAGACAAGATATTACTTTACTTGACCCTGCATGTGTGGCTACTAAAGGACATAGCTAGTTCTTTAAGAATGAAAGGTGGTCTAGAAATTTATCGGAAGGTGAATAGAAGCTCTTCTTAGAAACAAAAAAAAAGAAAATCAAAATTACAAAAAAGAGCAAAGGAGTAAGGTAATTTTATACTTGGTCTTTAATTATCAATTGGATTCAGTAAATTTAGAATTTTGAGGCATATTCATTGACTCATTCACATATTTCGACTATTTGATTGATGTGCAGTTCAAGCACTAATGTTGAAGTGGATTCTAAAAGCATAGAAACATTCATGATTATACTTTTTCAGCAATTGATGAGAGCAGCTTCGTATCAATTCCAACAAGGTTTCTATATACGAGTTGGCTTGAAGTTTTGGAGTTTTAAATTATAAAAGATGCATGGAGACAGAATTATGGAGAGTGTAGCTTTTTTTATTTTTGGAAGAAAGTAATTCAAGGCATAGTTTTATAGCATAATCTTTTGTTCAAAGACCTTTGGTTTTCTTTTAGTTCCACTTACAATCTTTATCACAGTTTAAGCTTGAAATTTTAGATTTATATTGTTGGCTGTGTTTATTTTCGCCATAAGTTAGTTACTCTTCATGAATTGTCTTGAAATGGAGAGTGGTGCAATAAGTCCCATAAAATACTTATTGAATGCATAGATACAATTTCTGATGTAGGTATATAATCATGTTATAAATGATCTTGACAAGGAACTTGATCATCTAAAGAATCAGTTTGAGGGTGAGTTGGACAAGAACACGAGGGACTACTAATCCTTCGACACTAATATTTTGTATTCAATGAGAAATTAACAGTTTAAGATAACAATTTACACCATCTAGCTTGAACTTTGAAAAACAATATACTACAATCTAGTACTCCATAACTTTTATTAAATGTAAATGGTGACAACATAAAAAGGAGGAATGCTTATAAGGTTACATATAATACAAGCAAATATGATTAGAGATTCACATAGATATTCATCGTTTACTTTAATGGCTGTTGTGGCATCTATGTAGACGGTTGCACGACCACCAACACTTCAACAATAACAACAACATATCCAGTATAGTTCCAAAAGAAAGGGTCTGAGAAGTGTAGAACGTACACAGACCTTATCTGAGATATTGTTATTGATAGACCCCTCGGTAGAAATGTATATCGACATAAAATTTCATCCTCTAGAGACTTCTATCAACTGAATTAGACTACTGAGTACTCATACAACTTCTGACTATTAGAGTAAACTATAACTGCTACATTCACATCGCCTAAAATAGCTCAATATTGATCTTGAGCTAGAATACTCGTACAACTTCCCACTATGGCAGTTGTATTCTTTGTTATTAAGTGATAAATTGAAATTATTATTTACGAATTTTCAGGATTTGAGATTAAAGAGAGCCATGATTTTTGAAACAAACATGAATTGCAACCATTAATTCACATGAGTATCTCCATTATGATTTCTTCGAAAGGTTGTTTTCTCATTTTTTTTAAGCTCTAGGTTCCACCATTGTGGTGAATTTTTCAGTTTGGGATAATGATGTCAATTGCGGCTTCTTTAGGGTTTATATTTGAAACAATTACATAGGAGGGTCACTTTTCAAGAGTTTTTAACTAGTCAAAGTTGTACCTTATTTATTGGAATAAGTTTATTTTTGTCTTTTCAATATTAATTTAAGGGTTTTTAGTTAATAGTAGAACATCTTTGAAGAAGGGATTAAAATCAGTAGTTGCTGATCAATAAAAGTTACTGGCTGTCAACAGAGCATAAAACTTCACTAAAGGAAAGTTACAGATATATAACCTTCAGCCAATAAGTTTACCAACATGGCCGAATATTTCGATCTCTTTAAGGAGATTTGAGCTCGATGCTTCATAATTTATATCAATTTAGTAGTGTAACTCTTGAATTGTCCCCTCCATGATACAACAGTCCAACAACATCGAATAACTCAAAAAATTCCCAATTAGTTGAAGAGTCCAAAGCTCTACCAAAAGAACAACTTCCTTCAATATAAAATTACTCTCTTTTATAGTGAATTAGTTGAAGATTTAGAATATTTTTTCTACCTCAACACTCTCTTTCACTACCCAACCCATGGACTCAAAGAACACAAGAACGTCTTCTCAAGGGCCGTGATATATAGATGCTTTGCTTGTATGATAAAAGAATAAGATCATCAAACAAATTGTAGGTCTGGGGTGTTGGCTTCAAGAGAGATATCACAACAGTACCATTCAAGATTTACACAAATAGAGATCTCATCACACAACTTACAAGATATGTATGTTGAGGTTGAATACATAGTTAGTCCCTCAATTTTATCACAATTTATTTTTTCATCTAGACACCTTATTCTGACCATGACCTATTGTCCAGTGATTCTTATTTCCATACCTACCTCTATTAGGCTGTTTTTGTGAATAGTGGTTTGTCGTTGGTTTTGGTTTTGTGAATAATGGAGCCTATTGGTGTTTATATATATATCTTGGTTGTTGATACATTGTGGTCCATTTTTTTAATATCAAAATGGTTTTGAACTGATTTTAAAATTTTTGCCACCTCTTTTGTGTATGATTGTGGTTGTTCTCTTGTAAATTTGAGTGTCGGTTGTGGTCAATACCGATGACTTGAATAGTGCTCTTAATTGAATGACATGAATGTGCAGCTACGATGAGGCAAACTAAGTTACATAGGCAATATGTGAACTTTTAGCATCTCGTTGTGACTAGCCGATTGTCGATTAAGTCTCTTGTAATGAACATTGCACGCTAGCTAGGAAGTGTGGAGTCTTGTTTGATAATTGTAGTGAATGCCTTGTGTGGTGAGGTTGTCTTGAATATTGTGCTTGATAACACCTAGAATTTGCCCCGTTGGTGCGATTGATTGATTGAAGCAAGCAATTGAAATGATCTTAGGAAAAAAAATTGAAGAGTGAACCAAATTGATAATATACCTCTTTGTGGCTACCTTGTGAGAAATGTGAACCTTGCTTGGCACCGTTTGTGCCTATCCTTTTCTTTGGAAGAAACTTGAATAATTTTGACCTCTTTATCCCATCACCCATAACCTTCATGAAGTATTAGTTTGTTTGAATAGCCAACTTAGGCCAAAAGCCTAAGTTGGGGGTGTGGTGAAAAAGGAGGAAAGTCAAGAAGTGTAAAAAATTCCCCCGTGATGGATTGTTTTGAAAAAGATGGAACCCCTCCATATAAAAAAAAAAGAGAAAAGAAAAGAAAAAGGATGAAAATGAAAAAGTATGAAAAAGAAGTGTTATGAAATAAAGTGTGTGAGAGGAGTCAAAAGAATGGAGTATCCAGTGAGTCATGTTTAGTTGAATAATGGGGTGGATTATGAACATGTTTGAATATGAAAGAGAAGGAGAAAAAGTGATTTTCTGGCCATACTTCATGAAGGTAGAAGCCACTAAGCCAAAATGACCATACATTTACACTCAGCCCCATTACAAACCTTAAAAAGACCTTTGTGATCTTGAGTGAGCATTGGAAAATAAGGGCAAGCCTATGGGTGGAGTCATGCATGTGTTCATCTTTGTGAGTATGAGAGTTGTATGTGATTTCGGGATCTTAAATTGTTGAGAAACTTTGTGAGTATGGAATCATCTTTGTTGTGAGGGCATTTGAATACTTTTGTTAAGCTTGAACTTGCATTTGAAGCAAGCATTGTGAGCTTGAGTACACTTGATAATGGTGAGTCACAATTTGAAACTTTGAGTGCACAATTGAGTATTGTATGTGTAATTTGAACCTTTTGTGTGCATTTGTGATGATTCTTAATCAGCACTGTTTGTAGACATCCTTGTTGAACTGATTGATCTTGAGTTTTACTTGAGGACAAGTAAAAGTTTAAGTTGGGGTATTGATGAGTTTGAGATTTCGACTCATTTGTTTTCATAGTTTAAGTGTCCTCAAATGCCTAATTTATGCTCTAAACTGGTAGTGATGTATTGATCTGTAGCTAGGAAAATAAAGGAGAAATAAAAAAACAACAAAGTTAAAGATCGCCGACCTCACTCGACGATCCGTCGTGTGGCCTCTTCACTCACCGAAAGTTACAATATGCCACTCCTGAGATGAGAGAAACTGAGTGAAGGAAAATCCCTATCGGCGACTCACCAATTGGATCGACGAAGAGGAGTTAGTCTGCCAATTTTTACAGAATAATCAATGAGGATGCAAGCAACACAGCTATCCAAAGGGGCAAATGGCGCAGCGCGGAACCCATCGGTGACCCCGACATAGACCACCTAAAGTCATAGTGCGCAGTAGATGAAAATTCAAGATAAGAAGGCGATGGACAGGAGCGATTGGTGACTCGCCGACAACGTTGGCAAAGCATGACTTACCTCGTCGAATTACCCCAAAGGCCAAATTTTGAAAGGGTATAAATTGATTTTTTGAAATGAGAGAAGTCATTCAAACATTGTGAAAACTCATACTTAGAATGAAGACACTGTTCTTGTTTAGTTTTGAAGCATTTTTCAAGTAGATTTTGAATTGGGTTTTGGAATTAAAGCTACATTGAATCATTTTAAGGGTTTTGATATCAATACCTAGCCATGGAGAATGTACTAGGTATTGAATTCTTACTTTTTACGATGACTAGCTAAAACCCCCATTCTTGGAGGTGTAACCATGTGACTAATTGTCCAATTTCAACGGTGCATGCTTTCTATCTTCGCTGACATGGTGGAAGATTCAATGGAAGTATTCATGGATGAATTTTCAGTTGTAGGTGATTCATTTGAGACATGTTTGGCTCATCTTGGGCGGGTCCTTCGAAGGTGTGTAGAAACCAACTTGGTCCTTAATTGGGAAAAATGTCATTTCATGGTCAAGGAAGGCATAGTCCTAGGTCACAAAGTGTCACAGAAGAGACTAGAGGTTGACAAAGCAAAGATCAAGGTTATTGAGAAGTTGCCACCACCTATATGTGTTAAAGGCACATTCGGAGTTTTTTGGGGCATGCAGGGTTCTATAGAAGATTTATCAAAGATTTTTTAAAGATTGCACATCCATTGTGTAAGCTATTGGAGAAAGAGGCAAAGTTTCTTTTTGATGATGCTTGCTCAAAAGCTTTTGAGTGTTTGAAGGAAAAGTTAATTTATACCCCGGTGATCATTATCCCGAATTGGTCCGAACCATTTGAGGTGATATGTGATGCAAATGGTACCGCTCTAGGAGTCGTGTTAGGGCAAAAGCACAACAAGCTCTTTCATCCAATTTATTACGCCAGCAAGACACTAAATGGAGCACAACGTAACAACACCCTTACTGAACAAGAACCATTAACTGTAGTTTATGTATTTGAGAAGTTCAGGGCATACTTGTTGGGCACTAAAGTGATAGTTCATACTGATCATGCAGCATTATGGTATTTAATGGCAAAGAAAGATGCTAAGCCAGGGTTGATCAGGTGGGTCTTGTTATTGAAAGAGTTTTATTTTGAAGTAACAGATCGAAAGAGGTGTGAAAATCAAGTGGCAGATCATTTATCACAGTTAGAAACCAATGTGACCAACCCCAAAGAAAGGGATGTTGTGGCTGAATTCCCAGACGAAACAGTGATGAGACTAACCCAAAGCAACATCCCTTGGCATGCTGATCTTGCTAACCATGTGGTATGTGGAATTATGCCGGAGGATTTGAACTCCTGTCAGCGGAAGGGGTTCTTGTTTGATATAAAGAAATACTTCTGGGATGAACCATATATGTTTCAAGAATGTGCAGACCATATCATTTGTCGATGTGTACCAGAAGAAGAAGTCAATGCCATTCTTAATGCATGCACATCACCTGTCGGTGGACATCACAGTGGGGTGTGGACAGCAGCAAAAGTGCTTCAAAGTGGTTACTACTGGCCATCTCTATACCGAGACGCGCATGACTTTGTGAAACAATGCATCCTTTGCCAAAAACAAGGTGGGGTATCAAGAAAGCATGAATTGCCTCTCAATCCTATCTTAGAAGTGGAGTTCTTTAATATTTGGGGCATAGATTTCATGGGGCCATTTGTGAGTTCTTTCAGCCACAAGTATATTTTGATGGTAGTTGATTACGTGTCCAAATGGGTCGAAGTTGTAGCCTTGCCCAATAATTAGGGCAAGAGTGTGGTGCAATTCTTAAAACGATATATTTTTGCACGATTCGGCACCCCACGAGCTATCATCGGTGATAGTGGATCTCACTTTTGCAACCGGATGTTTGCCTCGTTGTTAATCAAATATGGAGTAAAACATAAAGTTGCAACGCCATACCATCCACAAAGTAGTGGTCAAGTAGAGGTTTCAAATCGAGAAATTAAAAGCATTTTGGCAAAAATGGTGAATGCAAATCGGACAGATTGGTCTCGCAAATTGGATGACACTCTGTGGGAAAATCGGACTGCGTTCAAAATACCAATTGGTATGTCACCATACCAGCTGGTTTACGGAAAGTCTTGTCATCTACCAATTGAGCTTGAGCACAAAACTTTATGGGAGTTGAAGACACTAAACCTGAATTGGGAAAAGGCTGCAAAAGGGAGAGTAAACCAACTCCTCGAATTGGAGGAATTCTGGTTGAGAGCATATGAAAGTCCAGCCCTGTATAAGGAGAAGATGAAGAGGTGTTACGACACAAAAATCCTTCAACGCGAATTTCAAGTTGGTGACTTTGTGTTGCTCTTTAATTTCCGGTTGAGACTTTTTCCCGGTAAACTTAAGTCAAAGTGGTCAAGTCCATTTAAGCTTTCAAGGTGAATGGGCAGCGCCTAAAACTGTATTTTGGAGAATGTCATGAGATTTCGTTATTCAAAGTGGTGTATTTGGAAGATGCTTGAAAGCATTTCCACGTCGTGCCACGACATTAAATAAGGCGCTTCTTGGGAGGCAACCCAAGTGTTAGTTGTTTTGAATAATGTATGCTGAATGTGAAGATAAAGGTTATTCTGCGATGGCATGACCATTTCGGCGATCGGTGGTCGTGACTTGGCTCGCCTTCTAGGCATCGAGGGTGGGCTTGAAATTCTTGAATATTTGGCAAAGTATCCAGGCCACTCGGCGATGCGCCGAAGAGATTGGGTGAACCCGACTTTCACCGCCCTTTACATTATCCTGAAGGGTCGGTGTTCTGGAAAATTTGGCGATGATTTACGCACATTAGGCGATGCGTCGATATTGTTCGGCGTACCCGACCTCGATCGCCTTTTGGTCCCAATTGGAGTGGTAGCGTTCTGGATATTTCGGCAAACTGCATGCAATTAGGCGGTACGCCAAACGGTTTGGCGATCTCCAAATTACTTCACCGACTGGCCAATAGTGAAGATTCCTCCTAACCCTATTCTTTTCGTTTAGTGATATTGTATTACTGTTTTTATTTCTTGCTCGTTCATTTTTACAGTGAGGACAATGTTGGATATTTTTGGTGGGGTGGGCACTTGTTAGGAATACCACCTCCAGATATATTTGAATGAAGTTGTTCTCTTGCATTTTCGAGTATCGGTTGTGGTCAATACCGATGACTTAAATAGTGCTCTTAATTGAATGACATGAATGTGCGGCTACGATGAGGCAAACTAAGTTACATAGGAAATATGTGAACTTTTAGCATCTCGTTGTGACTAGCCGATTGTCAATTAAGTCTCTTATGATGAACATTGCACGCTAGCTAGAAAGTGTGAAGTCTTATTTGATAATTGTAGTGAATTCCTTGTGTGGTGAGGTTGTCTTGAATATTGTGCTTGATGAAACCTAGAATTTTCCCCGTTGGTCCGATTGATTGATTGAAGCAAGCAATTGAAATGATCTTAGGCAAAAAATTTGAAGAGTGAACCAAATTGATAATATACCTCTTTGTGGCCACCTTGTGAGAAGTGTGAACCTTGCTTGGCACTGTTTGAGCCTATCATTTTCTTTAGAAGAAATTTAAACAATTTTAACCTCTTTGTCCCATCACCCATAACCTTCATGAAGTATTGGTTTGTTTGAATAGCCAACTTAGGCCAAAAGCCTAAGTTGGGGGTGTGGTGAAAAAGGAGGAGAGTCAAGAAGTGTGAAAAATTCTCCTGTGATGGATTGTTTTGAAAAAGATGGAACCCCTCCATATATAAAAAATGAGAAAGGAGAGAAAAAGAAAAGAAAAAGGGTGAAAATGAAAAAGAAGTGTTGTGAAATAAAGTGTGTGAAAGGAGTCAAAAGAATGGGGTATCCGGTGAGTCATGTTTAGTTGAATAATGGGGTGGATTATGAACATGTTTGAATGTGAAAGAGAAGGAGAAAAAGTGATTTTCAGGCCATACTTCATGAAGGGTTTGGATATCAATACCCAGCCATGGAGAATGTAATAGGTATTGAATTCTTACTTTTTATGATGACTAGGTAAAACCTCCATTCTTGGGGGTGTGACCATGTGACTAATTGTCTAATATAGTTGATGGGTGTTAGGGATTATTGATCTTATTACTACTTTGAAGTGGGTTTGATTTATTGTTGTTGTTAAATTGATGAGTTGGAATGTTTATTTCAATTTTACTTACTGTTTTATGCTTGCTTGAGAGAGAGGTGTAGAAATAAGGCTATACATTAGCATTTGTAGTGATTAGGTTGTTGTGGGTTCAGCTCGAGAGAGTGAATTCTAAGCTCAATTCTACCTATCTAGCTCGAGAGAGCAGATGAAGTGAAGTTTTGGGCTGTTTATAGTGTTTAGCTTGTTGAGGTTTGAAAGAACTCACCTGATTCGTGATAGTTGTTCGAGAGAAAACTATCACATCTAAGGTCAAGCCTACCCACTAAGATTTAGTAACTGTTAGTAATTACCGAGCACCCATTTAGCGAAACTGACAGTTAGTTGGTTATGCCTTCAAGTATCTCTTAATCACTTGATTATCCCTGTTGTTCGTGATTGCTTTAGTTGCTAATTGACAAGAAATTCCCCCACCTGACATTTGTGTCACCCTTTCGATTTATTTAAGTGTTTTCGATAATTTCCATTCCTACAACCGATTAAATCGCATTTACAACTTCATAATTGAATTCAAACGTGTACCGCTCCCTGTGGGTTCGACCCCAACTCACTTGTTGGGTTTTATACTAGATTATGATCGTCTACACCTAGTATCGGATGAGGTGTAGTTGAGCGTTAATCAAAAATAGAATAAAAAATAAAAAATAAAAACAAAAAAATAAAAAATAAAAAAGTAAAAAATAAAAAATAAAAAAATAGAAAATAAATAATAAAAAAATAGCACCGTAATTTAGTATAAAATCCAACGAAGAGTTGGGGTCGAACCCACAGGGAGCGGTACAAGTTCGAACTCAGTTACGAAGTTACAAATGTAATCTAATTGGTGGTAGGAATAGAAATTATCGCAAACATTTAGCTAAATTAAAAGGGGTGACAACAAATGTCAGATGGGGGGATTGGTTTGTTAATTAGCACCTAAAACAAATACGAAAACAGGGGAATCAACAATGTAGAGAAGAATTCTCGGGATGTGATCGATTATAGGCTAATTTCCCTATATGGATAATTCAAATTTATTAACGCTTGCTAAAACTCAGTGGGTAGGTTAGACTATAGATGCAATAGTTTTCTCTCGAACAACTATTACGATTCAAGCAAGTTCTCTCGAACCTCGACAAGCTTAACAATATAAGCAGCTCAAAACCTTAATTTATCTACTCTCTCGAGCTAGATAGGTAGAATTGAGTTTAGGATTCACTCTCTCGAGCTGAACCCACATCAACCCAATAGATACAATCATTAATCGAAAACCTTGATCCCAAAACCTCTTTCTCAAGCAAGCCCAGAACTCTAAGATAGAATTGCATTTGCAACTACAATTCATAAATTAATACACAGCTAACGATTAAACCCACTTCAATTAAGTATTTAAATCAGTAAATAACAATACCCATAAGCTAATAAAGCCAATAATCACATGATCACACCCCAAGAATTGGGGTTTCAGCTACACATCATAAAAAGAGAGAAATAATTACCAACTATATTATCCATAAGCTGGGTAAAAGTTTCAAAGTCTTTACAATGCTCCAAATTGAATTAGTTCAAAAACCCAATTGCAATTCCTCAAAACTAAGTCTCAAAAGCTTCAAAGTCTATAATGGAAACTCAAAAACTCAGAGAAAACTCATATTCTAAAACTTGTGGAATCAGTACTTTTAACTCTTCTTTTTAAATTTCAATTTATAGTTTCTCAAATTTTGGCCTTCAGGGCCGTAAGGCTAAGTAAGTCGCGCCTCGCCAACCCACTCAGCGATCCACCCTTCACTCCAATCCATCGCTGGTTTGCATTGGCCAATAGTCCTCAAGGTTCTGTGACTTTAGGCGATCAAGGTTGATGTCGCCGAGTCAATCGGCGATCCGTCGACTGTCCATTTCTATCGCCAAGTAGGTTCTTCCTCAAAGCTGGCACGCTAGAACTTTAGGCGAGCTAAAGAGCCACTCGGCGGTGCGCCGAGTGGTCTTGGAGATCACCAGGATTGCCTTCCTACAACTTCTTCAGCTTTTTAGCTCCTTTTTGCCCGGTAATGTCCTTGCTTGCTCCTTAGCCTTCATTGCTGCAAATCAACACTTTAACATCAGTTTAGAGCATAAATTAGGCATTAGAGGGCACTTAAACTACGAAAACAAAGCCTTAAATGAGTCGAAATCTCGGACTCATCAACACCCCCAACTTAAACTTTTGCTTTTCCTCAAGTAAAACTCAAGATCAATCAGTTCAACAAGGATGTCTACAAACAGTGTTGCTTAAGACTCAACACAAATGCATACAAAAGGTTCAAACTACATATACAATGCTCAATTGTGCACTCAAAGTTTCAAATTGTGACTCACCATTATCAAGTGTACTCAAGCTCACAATGCTTGCTTCAAATTCAAGTTCAAGCTTAACAAAAGTATTCAAATGCCCTCACAACAAAGATGATTCCATACTCACAAAATTTCTCAACAATTTAAGATTCCGGAATCATATACAACTCTCACACTCACAAAGATGAACACATGCATGACTCCACCCATAGGCTTGCCCTTATTTTCCAATCAACATTCGCTTCAGCTCACTCAAGATCACAAAGGTTTTTTTAAGGTTTGTAATGGGGCTGAGTGTAAAGGTATGGTCGCTTTGGTTTAGTGGCTTCTACCTTCATGAAGTATGGCCTAAAAATCACTTTTTCTCCTTCTCTTTCATATTCAAACATGTTAATAATCCACCCCATTATTCAACTAAACATGACTCACTGGATACCCTATTCTTTTGACTCCTCTTACACATTTTATTTCATAACACTTCTTTTTCATTCTTTTTCATTTTCACCCTTTTTCTTTTCTTTTTCTCTCTTTTCTCTTTTCTTTTTTTTTATATGGAGGGGTTCTATTTTTTTCAAAAAAATCCATCACGGGGGAATTTTTCACACTTCTTGACTTTCCTCCTTTTTTACCACACCCCCAACTTAGGCTTTTGGCCTAAGTTGGCTATTCAAACAAACAATACTTCATGAAGGTTATGGGTGATAGGATAAAGAGGTCAAAGTTGTTCAAGTTTCTTCCAAAGAAAAGGATAGGCTTAAACGATGCCAAGCAAGGTTCACACTTCTCACAAGGTGGCCACAAAGAGGTATATTATCAATTTGGTTCACTCTTCAAAAAAATTGCCTAAGATCATTTCAATTGCTTGCTTCAATCAATCAATCGGACCAACGGGGAAAATTCTAGGGGTTATCAAGCACAATATTAAAGACAACCTCACCACACAAGGCATTCGCTACAATTATTAAACAAGACTCCACACTTCCTAGCTAGCGTGCAATGTTCATTAAAAGAGACTTAATCGACAATCGGCTAGTCACAATGAGATGCTAAAAGTTCACATATTTCCTATGTAACTTAGTTTGACTCATCGTAGCCGCACATTCATGTCGTTAAATTAAGAGCACTATTCAAGTCATCGGTATTGACCACAACCGATACTCAAATTTGTAAGAGAACAGCCACAATCACACACAAAAGAGGTGGAATTTTTTTTAAAATCAGTTCAAAACTATTTTCATATTAAAAACAATAGACCACAATGTATCAACAACCAAGATATATATATATATATATATCTAAACACCAATAGGCTCCAATATTCACAAAACCAAATCAACGACAAACCACTATTCACAAAAATAGCCCAATAGAGGTAGGTATGGAAATACCTCACCCTGCCAACAAAAACAAGTAGTTGTCCTCAAATGCAAATAAAAATAGAAACAATCTAAAAGTAACAGAAAATGAGGAAAAAAGTCATCATATCAGGCTAAGCCTAGGTGAAGTATGCATGTCGGCAACTCCCTCTGTCTGGGCATCAGTGCCCGGTATCTCATCATCCTTGGCTCCACTAGAGCCCACCATAGAAACGTCCCCCAAAGAGGCCTGCACAGCTGTGTCCACCATGGCCCCCTCTAGGTCCGCCGAATCATCATAGACAGCCTCATCTGTAACACTGAGCTGCTCCTCATCTGTCTCCACCTCGGACTCAGCATCAGCATCATCGGCTCTAATCTCATCTCCGGTCGTAGTAGCCGGAGGAATCTCAGATTTACCTAGAACAGCAGCACTCGGCATCTCAGGAATCTCCACAGAACCAAAGAACATGGATAAATCAATGGACTTCAACTCATCCACATCTCTGCGCAACCCAATAATATTGGACTTCAAGGCCGTCACAGCATCTGTAGCACCCCGACCCTTCTCACACTCCTCAACTCTCACAACAAGGGCATCCAATGCCAACTTGTGGCCCTCAATCTAAACTTTGTAGTCCCTCATCTTAGCCCTAATGGGGGATAAGGCAGCAGCAATAGCCTGATCTATCAACCCAGGCACGACGGCCTCTACCTGAGAGGCACGAACATCAGCAGATTTGGCCAAATGGCCCATCTTGTAAAGCATGGCCTAGGTGATAAGGGGTCGGGAGGCGGCAGCAGCAGCAGCAGAACTAGCGGGAGAGGGTGCAGCAGATATACTAGGGGTCTTATAAGAAAAAGATCCAGATGTACCTGAAGGCCCACTGGCCTGAGGAGGCATGATTGCCTCTGTTGGCAACATATCAACGTCAACCTCCGAGGATTTATCCACCGGTGCTGCCCTCCTCCCGTCAGCCTCATCCTGCATGTACTCAGCCTCAATACGTCGGATGTTAGTAGAAGAGGTGGGTGTCACCTGCACATCTGTCTCATCAACTCTTGGAACACAGGCCCGTGTGTATAGCTCGGTGATCAGCACCGGAAATGGGAGTGAGGTCTGGCTCTATTTGGCCCTCATGGCCATCTCTTTCTCTATAAGCAGCCCCAGGTTCAGTATCGAGCAATAATGGACCCTAGACAGGCAGCTTTCGGGTGTCCGAGGACGGACTCGTTCTAAGATGGCATAATGGTGCTACTGATGAACCCAAACCAGTATCTGGCAGCAACATTCAGGTTCTTCTTCTCTATGGGTGAACCTTCCTCGATCCACCTCAGGGTGACATTAGAGAGAAGGGGTGCCAGCCAACCCTTAAGGTCCTCCAAGGTCTTCTTCTTGACCAGATCAATGTAATCATGCATAAAATTCGATAAACACCCGAGTACCTCATTGATGTCTAAACATCTGCACTTGACTTTTTTGCCATGAACCACCACGAAGTCAACCGGTTTGAAGGCACTTGCCTTCTTCTTCCCCTTCGGCACCAACTCTCCGTAATCCAAATAGAACTCCCAGACCCAAGTAGGAATGTAGGGGCCCCGGGGTTTTGTGAATACCTTGAACTTATGGAATTTGAGAGTCCTCCACACATCTAGATATATGTCCACCACACCGTCGGTAGACAATCTCTTCTCCTCTAAAATGGTCCTCAAACCCTCGGCATTTAGTCAATTGAGTGACCGGGGAAGAGGACCCTGAACTGATGGTGTCAGAGCCACTTTATATGCTGGAGGAAGAGCCGGAGCTGGGGGAGGAGGAGTAGGCATCGAAGGCACCGGGATCCTAGACGGATCATTTAAAGATTTGAAGCATAGCTCCGCTCTCCGCGCCTGTAATAACTGATCATCTTCCAGCTCAGAGATACAGGCCGGAGAGTCATCCTGGGAACCACCATCACTGTCGGAAGTAGTGAGGTGTGTGGTGTATATCCCCTCACTATCAGAGTTACCTCCGCTGGTGTCAACTCAACGGGCGCATTGTCCTTGACTTTACCTCCCTTTGGAGGGAGTTTTGTAGTCGGTGCTAGGAAAGCAGCTGCTTCCTCATTTATTACAATCCCACGTGTCCGCTTTCGGGTCAGTTGGTTCCTTCCAGCTACTTTTGGTCTAGCCATGCCTGCAAAACAATGTGAAACACTTTAGATGAAGTGATAAAAACAATGTAGGAAGACTCGTCGAACCACATTGGCGAGCGAGGTTGGGCTTGCCGAAAGTTCTAGAACAAAAATTGCCAAAAATTAAAGCTGGTTGGCGATGTCCAGGGCCATTCGGTGGATCGCCGACACCTTTTGGTGAACTAAAAGTAGCTTGCCGAAAGTTATAGAACAATTTCAAGAAAAGAGGCGCAGAAGGGCGATCAGGAAGCACTTTCGGCAAGCATATGTGTATCACCGAAAGTTACAGAACACAAAACTCAACAATTAGAGAATTAAAGGGTGATCTAGGGGACTTTAGGTGAACCGCCGAACCAATCAGTGAGCTCGACCCAGCTCGCCGAGTAGCCCAACGTGCCAAATTTTCACCCCGTACTTCAAAATCAAGCCCGCATCCCATGAAAACAAAATTAACACCAAAAACATCCAATTAGCACCAGACCCATATGACCCATGCCCTCGGGGTACTCAGACTTTCCCCGATTTGGCCAAAATTGGCCAATTAACGTCTTTTACCCTTAAGAATGACGTCAACCACTCTATCATCGGGCAAAATTTGACAATTAGCACAATTCGGGGTTACTCAGACTTCACCCCGCTAGACCCACAACATTCTCAACACAACCCAATAATTTCATCAGTTAAAGAGACGGGGATTAACCATTTACAACCAATTATTTATGAATTCACTTATCAACGGGCAAACCAATAATAACTTGACAACAAAACGACAATACACACAGATATTAACCACAAAGCAACAATTTGCATTTTATTTCAACCAAATATTTAGTTTGGGGTTTGGAAAACCAACCTTTAATGCTGAAAGTTGAAAAGCTAGGAAGCAATGAATTCTCTAAAATCCACCCCGAGCAAAGATCCCAAGCAAAAGGAAAATAAAAATGCGAGATTATGAAAAATATAGTATCGGATGTGAGATTGCGGAAGTTAAAAAGTAGGAAAGTGAAGGGATTTTTGAATTTTAAACCATATGGCCTTTTAAAACCTTTCAGTTCGCGCGCCAGTCGGCGAGGTAAGTTGAGCTCGCCGACCCACTCGGCGATACACCGAGTGGTACTTCAGCCCACCGAGTCTTACAGAACCTCTGACAAGCCAGGTGGTTCCAACGGTGGTCAAAGTCGGGCTCGCCAACCTGTTCGGCAAGTCACCGACTAGAATTTTGGCTCGCCTAGTTGCCATTCTCCCAAAATTTCAACTTTTCAACCTGCACATGTAACACCCGTTATTCAAGCAACAGAAATAAAAGCATTAAATCTTGGGTTGTCTCCCAAGAAGCGTCTTATTTAACGTCGTGGCAAAATGTGGATACGTTTTCAAGGTTCGTTTTTCGGGTTAGCCAAAGTATCACTTGGTAGACCCCCTTTTAGCCTTGGGTTCAAATGAGATGAAATTTGACCCATTTGCGTTTCCAATTGCTTGATGGACACTGAGTGTGAGGTGACCGTCTGATTGAGTGTGGAGACGTCCTCTTTCATTTCTTTCAAAACTTTGTCCGATCCTTCTACCTTATTGAGAATGCGTGCAAGCATGTCTTCCGTACGGAAGTTCTCCGGGTCAACCCTTTTCTCCTTAGGCTTTTGGCATTCATGGGGTGGGATGTATTTTTCCTTGTCACCATCCATTTCCTTTTAAGTAGCATTACGATCACTCCATTCTCTGTCACGGTCTCTCCATCCATCATCTCTATTCCAACCCGAATTTCCACTCGCCTTGGATAGCTTGGACGAAAACCTCCTCCTTGATTTTTAAGGAAGTTCACTTACTCATTATATAGTTCCTCAAAGTGTGCTTTATCGGGGTTTGCTCCACCAATACCAACAGCATTTACACTCTTCGACCCACTACCAATCACATTTTTTGACAAGATATCCAGTTGGGTCATCATTTTGGCCATGTTTTGGTCTCTCTCTTGGTCCTTCTCAATCTTCTCTTTTGTCATTCTAAAGGTGAGAGGAGACAATTGATCCTCACGAGTGTACCATGCTCTGTTAATCTTGGTCATGCCATCGAGGAGATGAGATGATATCTCATAAGGCTGTTGCATTATACCCCCTGGAAAAATTTGATCAGCAACACCTTTATTCACCGAGTCAAGACTTCTGTAGAAGTGTTGTAACAACACGTTGTTTGGAAGTCCGTGAGTCGGACATTGAAGTACCAACTTCTGAAATCTCAGCCACGTCTCGTGGATTGGTTCACCTTCCAAGCATTTGAAACCTTGAATACTATCCCTTAATGTCATCATCTTTGACGGGGGAAAGAATCTTACGAAGAACGCTGCGGTAAGTTCATCCCAAGTAGTGATGGAGTTCCTCGATAGATCAGCTAACCACTTGATAACTTCCCCCATAAAAAAGAATGGGAACAACCGGAGACAGACTGATTCTTGTGAGATTTTCTTGAACGAGAATGGTCCATATACGTCCACAAAATTCTGAATATGCTCATGGGGATCCTCATGGGCCATCCCTCCATACAATCCTTTCATTTGCAAGAGCTGTAGCATTGTGCTAGTGATATGGAAGACAGCATTCCCCTCAACAGGAGGTAGACGTATAGCACCAATACCACCCAATTGAATCGGGTCACTCACATCATTCAGATTTCCAATATCATCTTGGTGGCCAATTTGGCTACCATTACTCCCGTTCATGCTCATTTCTTCCTCTGTTCAAACACAGCCAACACAAACACAAAACAAAGTAAGTCGATCAACTACACAAGAAGATCACAATTTAAACTTCAAAAATAGAATTCTAAACACCACTCCCCGGCAGCGGCGCCATTTTTTATAAACGCTCAACTACACCTCATCCAATACTAGGTGTAGGTGATCGTAATCTAGTATAAAACCCAACGAAGAGTTGGGGTCGAACCCACAGGGAGCAGTACAAGTTTGAATTCAGTTACGAAGTTACAAATATAATCTAATTGGTGGTAGGAATAGAAATTACCACAAACATTTAGCTAAATTAAAAGGGGTGACAACAAATGTCAGATGGGGGAATTGATTTGTTAATTAGCACCTTAAACAAATACGAAAACAGGGGAATCAACAATGTAGAGAGGAATTCTCGGGATGTGATCGATTATAGGCTAATTTCACTATATGGGTAATAGAAATTTACTAACGCTTGCTAAAACTCAGTAGGTAGGTTAGACTATAGATGCAATATTTTTCTCTCGAACAACTATTACGATTCAAGCAAGTTCTCTCGAACCTCGAAAAGCTTAACAATATAAACAGCCCAAAACCTTAATTTATCTACTCTCTCGAGCTAGATAGGTAGAATTGAGTTTAGGATTCACTCTCTCGAGCTGAACCCACATCAACCCAATAACTACAATCATTAATCAAAAACCTTGATCCCAAAACCTCTTTCTCAAGCAAGCCTAGAACTCTAAGATAGAATTGCATTTGCAACTACAATTCATAAATTAATACACAGCTAACGATTAAACTCACTTCAATTAAGCATTTAAATCAGTAAATAACAATACCTATAAGCTAATTAAGCCAATAATCACATGATCACACCCCAAGAATTGGGGTTTCAGCTACACATCATAAAAAGAGAGAAACGATTACCAACTATATTAGCCATGAGCTGGGTAAAAGTTTCAAAGTCTCTACAATGCTCCAAATTGAATTAGTTCAAAAACCCAATTGCAATTCCTCAAAACTAAGTCTCAAAAGCTTCAAAGTCTACAATGGACACTCAAAAACTCAGAGAAAACTCAAATTCTAAAACTTGTGGAATCAGAACTTTTAACTCTTCTTTTTAAATTTCAATTTATAGTTTCCCAAATTTTGGCCTTCAGGGCCATTAGGTGAAGTAAGTCGCGCCTCGCCAACCTAGTCAGTGATCCGCCCTTTGCTCCAATCCATCTCTGATTTGCATTGGCCATTAGTCCTCAAGGTTATGTGACTTTAGGCGATCAAGGTTGATGTCGCCGAGTCGGTCGGCGATCCGCCAACTGTCCATTTCTATCGCCAAGTAGGTTCTTCCCCAGGGTTGGAACGCTGGAACTTTAGGCGTGCTAAAGAGCGACTCGGCGGTGCGCCGAGTGGTCTTGGCGATCACCTGGATTGCCTTCCTTGAACTTCTTCAGCTTTTTAGCTCCTTTTTGCCTGGTAATGTCCTTACCTTGCTCCTTAGCCTTCATTGCTGCAAATCAACACTTTAACATCAGTTTAGAGCGTAAATTAGGTATTTGAGGACACTTAAACTATGAAAACAAAGCCCTAAATGAGTCGAAATCTCGGACTCATCAATTCTCTATTAAAAATGTAGAAAAACCTTCGCATAAAAAATAACATTTTTTTAGGAAAATTATAAAAGGAAATTACGATGCATAAATTGAGATCTACTATTCCCTCTATCTCAATTTATACATCTTAATTTCCTTTTATAACCTGTCTAAAAAGGGAATGCTACACAAAAGTTGTAATTTAATATTTTGTTGTTGTTGATATCCTCGTTAAAAAATTAAGGGTGTAAAGTAAATTACTTCTACTAGTTAATAGATGTGGTTACCATTATTTTTTCCCCTCTTTTACACCTAATTTCAAGAGGGATTCCTATTGAATTTCTTTTGTGAAAAATCATGTTATACAAATAAGGTAAGACTTATTTTTTATATACATGTAAATAAACTAATGAATCCCTTCATATGAGTGAAGTTTTTAGTGCACATGAGTGACAAAGGGTGCTAACCCAACCACCCAACCTTGTACGTTAAATACCTAAGAAAGTTTAAAGTTTTATATACTAAAACTGTTTTAAAAAATTATTTACACAAGTAGGTTGTCACTTATAAGGTACTAGTTCTGGGAACGTGCATTGCATGTTTATCCCAAGATACTTCATATAAATTTTGATTGCAAATAACATATTTTATGTCCTTCAAATCTATTGATATTTACTAAAAAAATCCATAATTTTTACAATAGAAAAGACATATATTTTCCTAATAAAAAGGATACATCCTTAATCATAAAATTGACTAAAAGTGCATAAATTAAAATGACTTACTACTATATAAATACAATATTCAAATATAAATTCTCAATAATAACAACGACAAAACAATAGAAAGTTGTACAATGACAGCAAACAAGAAACATAAACATTAAACAAAACAAATAAAAGAGATAAGAGAAGAGACCATAGAAATCTTTCATTTTTTAAAACTATTTTAAGTGTGTATAATATTGTGTCAAATGTCACTATTTATAGGATAGGATTGAGGAACACAAAGAGTTTTCATGAATATGACCAGTGTTTTAAAAGGCATGGGTGTGAGGCAGGGAATTTTACTTAGCATAAGGCGAGACATAAGCCTCAAGACATGAGGCGTAAGCCCTATAGATCTTTTAAATTTTTAATTTAAAATATATTAAAATAATATAATAACACAAAATTATAAAAATACATCAATAGTTTGAAATAATTACAAACATGATTAAGGAAACTCATAGAAAATAAAACTTCTAACATGATTATACAAGTATAAATAACCTAATATCTTAACTTTCTAATAATAAAAGAATAATTATTTCTAAAAATATATTTTATCATACTATACAATTTACCCCACCCCCCCCCCAAAAAAAAAAAAAAAAAAAACTTACTAGTATTATAACAAAAACATCACTCCATCATGAATAAAAATAAAATTACTTTCAAATAGCTAAATAAAATATGATAATTTTGAGACATATGACAAAAATATAAAGACCAATGATAAGTGAAAAATTAAAAATTCACTACGTATTTTTAAAAGAAATGCTACGTAATATATAATCATCCTCACAGTGTTATCAAATAGTAAAGATGTGATACTACAACTTGTTATTTGAATTACTCTCAATCTTCTTATCTCTATACATTAAAAAACTATTAAGTATCATTCATTTATTCAAGATTTATGAGGGTCAACAATGTTAACTAAAAAATTTATCACATAATTTGTGTAAGATCTGTTAGGCGAGCCCCGAGCGTTGGGCGTTGGGCATGCTTAGAGCGTATAGTCGGGCGCTTAGGGCGTAAGTCTTACAGAACTAAGCCCCACACTTGAGTCTCGGGCCATTTGGATAGATCCAGCCCCAGGGTGAGTCCCAACAAAGTCTTTTAAAACACTGAATATGACGTTAATCCATTTTATATTATGGATAAGAGGTGGGAGTAGAAAACCATAATGAATATAATTAGTGGGAGTTACATATATTTACATCATAGAGAGTTAGTGGTAATTAAATTTATGTAATGTAATTCACATTGATACAAATATTTATATAAAAAAAAATATATAATATAGGTATGTATGATTTTATTTTTTTGTGAAGGGCAAATTTAACCATTCATATTTCCAATAGGAAGATGAACAAAACAAAAAAATCATAATTTTCAGTATGAAATTAATACAAAGAATACATATTCAAGAGACTTTAAGGTGGTTGAATCATGTACTAATATGATGATTTACTATTTAATATTTAATTTATTAAATAATTTATAAGATTTAACTTTGAAGGGGTAAAACCATAATCTAACTTTTGCCTAACATTTTTCCCACTTTTAGTATAATATAATTTATGATAAGTACTAGTTCTGGAAACGTGTGTTGCACGTTTATCCCAAAATATTTCATATAAATATTGTATTGTAAATGACATATTTTATCCCCTTCAAATCTATTGGTATTTACTAAAAAAAATCACTATTTTTACGATAGAAAGTACATATATCTTCCTAATAAAAAGAATACATCCTTAATTTTAAAATTGACTAAAAGTGCATAAAGTAAAAATAACTAATTATTGTACAAATACAATATTCAATTAAGGATACTAAAATAACACATCTTAGGCTAATGTATACAAATGTAACACCCCGAAAATTTCTAAGCTAAGACCCGAACCATTCTTTAATTGCCTGTAAAATTGAATCGGGTGATCCTTAAGTTACTCATATGTGTAAATGTCATTTCTTTGGTGTTCGAATGGGTTAGGATATGATTTAAGGTCACAAGAACCCCCTAGCACAAAGTTGAGTTGAAACCTTCATTTCCGATTAAGTTTTGACATAAGATTCTACTTAGGTCAATTTCAAACGATCACATCTCCCAGAACATAATGAATTAGGTGACCTATGATCTACCAAATTAAAGGTCTTTTAATCCTCTTTCCAACGCCACCAAGTTTGCATCTTTTCATGTTCGGAGTAAAAAGTTATGACCATTTTACCAAAGACTGTCAAACCAGAGTTTTCGGAGTCAGTGAACGACGACCCCAACCGACAGGTCGTGGGTTGAACGACGACCCGTCCTGTCAGGCTGTCGGTAGTTGGGACCCAAATCCTACGGATCCAACCGACGAGTCGTAGGTTGACCTACGGGCCGTCGTTTGGGACCATAAATGGACTTTTGAGCCTTAAAAACTCAATATAGAATCCACGGATGGGATCTACGGTCCGTGGGTCAAACCACGACCCGTAGGTGGTCCCGTGGATAGTTTTTGACAGCTTTCAAAGATGGGTAGTTCAATCTTTTCCCACTCTTTCTAAGCCTAACCCGCGACTTTTTTTCACCTAATTAAGGTCTAAATAGTGTCAAAACATTATTTTATGTTCTTTGACACTTCAAAGACTTAAAGCAAGGATTCAAGAGGAGAAAAGCTTGGGTTTTCTATCGTTCTTCAAATTTCATCGATTTCGCCAAGAACTATGTTCTTCCCAGGTATGTAAGGCTATCATAGTGATAGACTGAGTTCGTCCTCATACCCTACATCTACTTTCTATCAGTAAAGGATAATCTAGGGTTACATCCTTAGTTTTGATAATTCTTAAGATGAGTTCATTGTTGAATTCCGAGTTGTTATTCCTAATTTTTGAGTTGCTATATATTATGTATTGCGATTCTTGAGTTGATTATTCATGCCTATTTTTCAGACCCTATTATTTGAAGTATTGACTGAATTATTGATGAGAATCTTTTTAACCGAATAATTATCTTAAATTGATTTTCTCACAAGGTAAAAAGGAGTTTTTGAGGAAATTTTAAAGAGGCATTTTGAGTAAAGCTTAAGGGAATTATTGACTCCAAAATTTATCATTTTTACAGTGAGAAAAGAGAAACTTTGATTTCTAAACAAGTAATGAGTTCAGAGTTAATTCAGAGCAGTTGCCTCTTTTAAGAGGACTAGTTTTTCGACACGTACGTTGCACGTGATTATCAATTCAGAAAATTTAAGTGAAGATTTTAATAATAAGCTTTGCACAAAATAATATTGCAGATTCTTTTGTGAATGTTCAATGTGGATCATCATATATATCTCTTATTCACACGAACCTATGAAGATGGTCAATGAAAATTTTTATTAGTCAAATGTAATAATGTATATATTTATTTCAATTTGATGAGGTTCAATCATGTAATTAGTCGTATCTCACTAATATTACCTTATAGACGATATTTGTTGTATATTTTTCTTGTCATCTATCTAGATGTGCTTTGCACGTGTATTCCACTTAATCTGTTTAGATGTCATATGAACATGTGGAGAACAACTACATTTTATTTTTTAGAACTATTTTTGTAATTTTTATTTTATAAGTTATAACATAATAGAAGACATTCTTGTTGTTGGCTCTCATATTTGACTTTTCGATTGATTGTGTACATAAATCAAAGATAGTTATTTGACTGTCCATACTTAACTGAGAAAGGTTTTCTTTTTTTTATCATGACCCAGACCGTCGTGATTGGCACCCACACTAACCATCCGGTGGGAGAACCATTACTACAACCCGATTAAGAAACTTAACCAAAAACTATGCATTTAAAGATACGGAAGCAGGTTTAAATGTCTAAAGGACTATGGAGTTCCCACAAACTCCAACGGTTTAAGAAAACAACTAAACAAACTATTGTGGAAGTTTAACCCCTAGAACTTGAAAGTCATTGTACCAAAACATCTAAAGTGCAACAAGTCTAAGAAGAAGGGGTACAACCCCAACCAAACATATGAAATATCTAAACAATAGTCTGAGTCCAAAGAGAATGGACTAAACAAAATGAAGGACTCCATGGCAGCCTGAAAGAACTGGCTCACCCTTGAATCCGTCTCCATCACTGATCTCCTAGCTGAGGTCTATCAGTAGCCGCCTGAAGATGCCTTGTACTCAACAAAGAAAGAGCAAGTGCAGTATCAGTACACAACCACAGTGTACTGGTAGGATCACGCAGCTATTCTAGTAAGCAAAACATATACCACCAATCACAACACAGTAAACACACATATATACAGAATATAAATATAAACCAGTTATCATTTCAAGAGCAATGTATAATCTCACATTCTCAATAACAAGTAGATACAACAATACAATGGTCCTCTCATGGAACCCACACTCAAACTGTTAGTGTGCCGGAACGTGACACCTGATCCCAATTAGTGTGTCGGAACATGACACCCGATCCAATGTATGAGTCAGAACGTGACACCCGATCCAATATATGTGTCGGAACGTGACACCCAATCCAATCAACACAACCACAATCACATTCACACTCATAATGTACATACTCATAAACATATAATCAAGTGTTGATTCATGGCATACAATCGTTCATTCATACACATTTCATTAGGTTTGATCAATAGTGACTCATTCACATACATGCATCCATTACAATGAAGCAATTACCGACATATATCATGCAACCATGAAATCAACCATCACCTACCTCGAAACCAAGCTTGGATCCCCCTAAGGAACTTGAACCTTCCCTTTCCATATTCTTTCCACTTGTTCTTGGTCTAAAAACATACAAATAATGCAAGGATCAATCAATTAAGGTCTACTTATCCGGATTATGTAACACCCCAGAAAATTTTTGAGCTAAGACTTAAACCATCCTTCGTAGTGAGTAGGATTTTATCGAAGAATTTAACATTTTCTTAAGTGTTAAGGTCACTAGATGTAGCACCTTGAGTTTCAAAAAGAGTTAAATTTAACATTTTGCAAGTTATGCTTAAGTTATGAGTTTTGGGTCAACTTCAAATGACCATAACCTTCAGTACATAATGAGTTAAGTGCTCCATAAGATATCAAATGAAAGGTCTTTGAATTATCTTACCAACGCCATCGAGTTTGTTAAATTTCAAGCTTGTATGTGGGAGATATGCCCGTTTGAAGTCGGGCTGTCCAAATAAGGAAAGTTACCCGAAAATAGTAAGGGGTATTTTGGTCTTTTCCTTACCCAATCAGATTTAATTCATTTTAGTAAGGTTTTAGGGGTATAATCTGATTAGGTTCAGTTTTATAATCCTAATATACACCTAGGGTTTTAGTTGAGAGTTCAAAAAGAGAAAAGAAGAGAAAAAATAAGAATAGAGTAAAGGATCAAGGCGTTCGTCGAGGTTCTTGAGTTTTGTTATGGATTTTCGCCATGGGTTTGATCCCTAAGAGGTATGTAAGCTTTCATAGTGTTGGGTTTGTTCACCCCCATGCCAATCATGATAATTTCAGCGTTAAATTCGTTCTAGAAAGATGAAGGTTTGATGTTCTTGAAATTGGCTTTCGTTCTTGAGTTAAGACGAGATTGAAGAGTTCTTGAGGAAATCGTATCGATTTTAGAGTTGTGTTTGATTAGATTCTTGTGTACATGTATTGGGTATCTGAATCTAAAGAGAAATTGAGAAAAAGAATCAAATTTAAGTGAATTGGGGTTAGAAAACGAGTAAGAAAAGATCGAGCATAAAATAAGTACCACGTCCTCGTCGCGGACCTGTTCCTCAGAATTGATATTTTTTCTCTCGGCATCGCGGAGAGAACGCGGACTCCACTGTTTCTAAAATTATATCGACCAAACATTATAATTCATCTCCGTGTCGCGGACTTGCTCCTAGACAGTATTTTTCAACCATTTCTCATGATTAACTATCTAAAACCCTTTTAATCATCACAATATCTTCCCTACCACAAATCATAACCTTGAATTCATAATTCAAATTCAAGGTAGAGCTAAGAGTTAAGTCTTGAGAGTTCTTTCGAACATTTTTGAGAAAGTCCCTTTGAGTCTTTTGAGGAGTCTTCTACAATTTCTAATAACTTATTTCAAGACTTGAGCAAGTGAGTATGATAATGAGGAGATTGTATTCACGAGTCTACTTTATCATAACGAGATCCTTCGTATCATGAACCATAACTCTTGAATTCATAATTTACATTCAAGAGAGAGTTAAGAGTAGAGTTCAAGAAAGTCTTTGAGTTCAATTGTGAATCTTTTGAGATCAACTATCGATTTGAACTAAGTTTTGAGGAAGTAAGTAAGAGAATGAAAAGAGTTGTATACATGAGTTCCATATTGTTATTTAGACCCTCGAGTCGAGTCGTTCATGCCCATAAATTCCGCATGAACTTCGTAAACTGAGCATCTTTGAGAGGAGTAGTATCTTCAAGTTCTAAGTCTTGAGTATTGAGTTCCTAGTCCCTTTTGATATTTTATTCCTAATCATGGGACTATTACATATTACCCATGAAGTCCTTGATTTGAATTGTTCATGTCCATAATTCCGCATGAACCCTTTTGAGTCGAGCACTCTTGAAACGAGTATTATCATTGAAGTTCTTGAGTTCTGAGTTGTTGAGTCTCGAGTAGTGAGTTCTATTATTGGTTATTGAAAATCTTGAATTGAGTCGTTTACGTCCATAATTCGGCATGAACTTTATTTTGAGAAGTCTTTTACAAATTTTTCTAAACTTGTTTTAAGACTTGAGTACTTGAGTTGAGGAAGAGTAGAGCTGAGTTAATTTTCTTTAAAATGATATATCAGAACTAAGTATTCCCAAGAGTAAATGTTTTTACATTTAAGATGAGAGGAAACTAAGATTTCCAAAAGAGTTTTGAGCAGTTTGAGTACCATCTCTTTTAAGAGAAAGATTTTTTAGTAATAATCTCAAAACACAGAAAGAGTAATGTTTTTAAACATATGAACCAGTATATTTTAGGAGTAGTATTGAGCACCGATATGGGGGAGAGTTCATACAACTCACAGCCTCTATAAACCATGTAGCCAACGTGGGTAGAAAGGGTCATACTTTTTAGATGATTCCTTAATGTTTTTTAGCATAGACTAGTGGATCCACTTAGTTGATAGGTTCTATACTCCGGCAAAGTATAGGACAGTTCTGGCAGCGTAGGCGAGACGTTGTATCATCACATAGCTCATAGTGATGGTTGTCAGTTAGAGAAACTCCCACAGAGTTATATTTTATTTATATATACTAATTGAGTTGTTATTGTGTTCTTCAATACATTGAGTTGCTATCTAATGTTTTAAAATCTTTCTATATATTGCATCTTTTATTGTTGCTTTATCTTGAGTTGAGTATCCAGAGTTGAGTATCTTGAGTTGAGTACCTTGGAGTTGAGTATCATATCCTTGAGTTGAGTATCTAACCTTTGAGTTGAGTATATAATCTTTGAGTTGAGTATCTTATTATTGAGTTACGTTGAGTTGAGTGAGTTGAGAAGAGGTAAGTATGTTTCCTTTTTATCAAGTTCAAACTTATGTTTATGCTTTAGAATTCCCCTTACATGCTCGTACATTCCACGTACTGAGCCATTTGGCCTGCATCGTTTCATGATGCAGATACATGTATTCA
>JAJONR010004211.1:0-37288 GCA_029582245.1 Solanum etuberosum
ACCCCGTGGGATTAGTCCAGGTGCAAACAAGTTGGTCCGGACATCATGGTTATCAAAAAAGTATTTGTAGGATTTAGTTTTCGGACTGAAAATGACTCAAGAATTATAAAGATCAAGTCCTTTGGAAGTTACAATACAATCCCTTGAAATACAATAAGCTACCATTAAGAGAAAATCTAGCTTATTTTCTTTCTTCTTTTTTATATAACGGCGGTGTCCAAACAACTTGCTACCTTAATCATTGCATTTACTAGGTAACTCTGCTCCCCAATACTTAAGCAAATGGAAAGACTTCACCTATAATCCCTATATTTTGAAAAAGCTAGCAGTGTGACTATATCGTCTAACGGAAAATCGAAGGTGCTTAAGATAGTAGTTAGTAAAGATCAGTATAGAGGAAATGGAGTTTTGTTTAATTACCTTTAATTCACTTCTAAGGGAGGAGACATTAACAATTCTTGCTGAAGGAGAATTTTGCAGCAGTGGAAGAAGAGCTTCAGTAACATTCTTAACACCATAGTAATTAGTGTCCAAGCATAATTTGGCACTCTCATAAGTTGTCTTCATCGCAACTTGAATAACGTTGACAGCTTTCCCTGCTAACTGTTTGCGACAATAAGCATATAATAATTCTGATTAGCATAAAGCCTGCAGTAGCAACGTAACCAGAGGAAGTATACAAAAAAGACGGTTCTTTTTCTAATACATTAGTTCATATTACTATATCAGTTGGTGATCCCGACTTAGTGATCCTTTCATATGTAATGAACTTTTGGCACCAGTACAGATATCTTCAACGTATAAAATAAATAAATTCCAATGGCTTTGGCTACTCTAACCTTCCCTATCACGAATCTTTTTCTTTTTCTGTCTTTAAGGAAATTACTACGAAATAAGAAATTGTTTTTTTCTAGGTATCAAAAAGAGAGGCTAGGATGGTGTAGCTATTACGGATGGGATTACCCTCATGCAATGACGGATCCACTCTTGTCCGAGGTTTATCATTGACACTCCTTTACTCGAAAATTACATTATATAGATAGGTAAAAAAAAAATATAAACTAAATGTTGAATCCTTTTGATTTTTTCGTATGTTCATTTCTTTATAGTTTGACTCCCCTTAGTGAAAATCATGGCTCCCGCCACTGCCCTCAGGTAGGTTGGTTGTATCTCATCCTTATGAGTTACAACATAAAACAGTCTCTCTAAGACTAGTTCAGAGCAAGACCAGAGACCACAAAAGGGGACTATCGCTTGCCTCAAAGATTGAGGACCATCGAAATTTTCAATTAGCTAGCAGAAGGTCTATCGAAAACAAACTTTCTACCCCCACAAAGGTAGGTGTAAGGTCGTACATCCTACCCTCTCAGACCCCACTTGTGGAATTACACTGGGTATGTTGTTGTTATATTGAATCGCATATCATTTCATTACCATGTGAAATCCGTAATAAAAAAAGAACTAACTAAGCATTGAGAAAATTATCTTACCCAGTCTTCCGGATCTACATTCAAGGCCCTTAGGACATCTTCATCAACTACAACTCCAGAAGCTCCAGCATTATTTACCTGCATAAACTTATCATCAACTTCCCTATATTTGCTTCAAGATCGCACGAGAAATTGATCCGTTCATGCTCTTACCAGAATATCAAGCCTCCCATATTGTGTTTGTATGAACTTTGCTAAGGACTCAATGCTCCGAGCATCTTGAACATCAAGCTGATGAAACACAATGTTCGAAAGTCCTTGTTCATTCAGCAAGGATGTTGCTTCCATTCCCCTCTTTTCATTTCTGGCTGTTAAGACAACCGTTACTCCAGATTTCGCGAGCTGCTTGACAGTCTCGAAGCCAATTCCCTTGTTTGCTCCTGTAACCACTGCATACCTACAAGCATCTCTCATCACTTATATCCAAAGTTTCTAACTTTTTCCTGCAGAGAGAAGAAAAAAGAACACTATTTCAAACGAACTAACACGATAGGAAGAAAGAGATAGGTATAGACTAATAGTCCAAGAGTTGAAATAACAACCTTATGAACCATCAATCGAAAAATCAACACAGATGAAACGACGAATTCTTTTCATCTACCTAAGCCTTAATTAACCGGATTACCGGTATAAAGTTGATTAGTTGAGGTCTCTTCAACTACTAACCTGGACACTACTGTTATTAAACCCAACTCTCACCATACTACGAGTCAGGAGCAAAGCTAGAGGGGCGCAAAGCGATTCATCCAAACCACCCCCTCCCCGAAAAATTGCACTGTGTATACAAAGCCAAATTTTAAATTTTGTTTTCATGTATACATAGTACATAGTATTTTTGAATCCCCTGCTCTTCATGTTTTTACAACAACATAGCCAGTGTAGTTCCACAAAGTGCGGTACACGCACACCTTAACCCGACCTTAGATATAGAGGCTATTTTGACAGATACTCTACTCAAAGAAGAAAAAAGTAATGAAAGTACAAGAAACAACGGTCAGTAACATAGCAGAAACTACAACAAAGCAAATAGTAACAATAATCGAAGGACAAGAAACTACAGGAGCAATACTAATAGCTTAGTAATCAAAGGTGAGACCTCAACTAATTCCAACAGGTATTGTGCTACCTCCCACTAACAAAAGGTATAACTAACTCTGTCTATCGAGGCTAGGACAGACGGAAAGAATCACCTGAATATAAACAATCAAGAGTCGAGACCAAAAAATCAAAATCAGTTCATTATTCTCAAGATCTAGACAGATAAAAATATTAGACTTACCTGCAAATGGAGATACAAAACAACTCTGCAAATGGGAGTATAGGGCTAGTGCTAGTGCTAGTACTTAATAAATAAAATAAGTACAAATATCAAAAGTAGTGGACCTTTCACATTTGTCTTTTTCATGATTTATTATTCATTCGAGGAAAACAAAAATGTGGAGTGCAGATTCGTTACGTAAGATCCATTTAATAATATTATTCATTTCGAAATCACGCAAATGTCATATAAAATATTGTTACAGAAAGATTTATTGTATCACCTCAATGGAACTCCTCCACATGAGGCCAGCCCACTAAATTATGGTATCACCCGGTAAGAACATTTTATTATAGCAATCAAAATGTATGAACATACGATATTGTTATAGAAAAATTTGACTATAATAATTTTAAATATATTAAAATAATTAATTTACAATAAATATAATCATATTTTTATTTATATAAAAAAAAGAATAGTCAAAAGTTATAGAAAATATATTTGATTATATTATGATACTCTCAAAAATCTGAATACGACTTACCTATACATAGTTGTTCATTGATTATCTATTACGATACACTCAAAAAGTTGAATATGACTTACCTATACATAATTGTTCATTGACTATATATTATGATATACTCAAAAAGCGGCATATAGCTTAACTATTAACTGAACATGGAGTATACACTGATACACTGACTATTCAATTCCGACTAGTTCAGAATCACCTCTAAACAGTCTCAAATTTTAGATAATGTTTTGAATCTTTTGATATATAATTCGGTCGAAACAATTCACGTTTTCAATACATCAAAGAAAAAAGGGAGCAACGAAGAAGAATGAGGACGAGGAAGGAGGAGAGAAAGGTTGTGTGGCCATTTTTTTGATAAATAATATGGCCGAAAGGCCTTTTTTCCTAATTTATATAAGTTGAGTTAAATATATGGCAAGTAAAGTTTATGGACTGATATTCTGCGTAATTATCTCTTTTATCTTATGGTAACTTGTAAAAATTCCACTAGTTTAGGAGTTGACTACTTAAATTCACTCTAGTTTGCAATATAATGAATCTTATCAGATTTTGGACTTCGGATACATGTATCTAGCGCATCCAGATATGTTCAGATACATGGGCCAAAATTAGATGTAATGTGTTTTAAATACACTGTTATCCAGGTGGATTCGCATGTATCTGACTCTCTCATTCGCTTATCTCTTATCTCGCCCATCACTCTCTTCTCTCCACGTATCTGATATCCTAGATACATGTATGTAGTGTGATTCGCATGTATTTGGGGATCTCGCTTGCCTCCAATCTATCTCGCTCACCTCTCTCCCTATTTTACTGTATACATGTATCTAGGTGTATTTGACTCGAACTAATATGAAATTAATAATTAATGAGATAATATGTAATTATTTTAAACCATAGGAAAAGTTGGTAAATATGGTATGAATATATATCTAATTAGCTAATTTTTCCTTTTATCTTACACCTCAATGGAACTCAACTTGAGCCAGCCCAACAGTCAGCCAAATTGGTCTCTTAACTAAAAAAAATGGGCTTGTCTTGAATGAAGGTAGCCCAACCTATTTTATAAGATTGGGCCCATGTAAAAACTTGGCCCATTATAAACATAGCAGCAATAACGTACAAATAGCCCATCGAATAATAATACAAGCATTATAATAATATAAATAATTATTATTAAATTATAGGGAAAATTGTATATAATAGCAAACTATTAATTCAAATTAAATGTTATAACCACAGTTTGATTTAATTGTAACCCGTAGCAAACTGTTGCCGTTCGCCTCTCTCCCTGAAATTCTCGCTCGCCACTCTCCCTCTCTCGCTCGCCTGTCTCTCCCTAGCCTCTCTCACTTTATACAAATACAAATGTATAAAATGCGTTTGTGTTTGTATAAAGCGAGAGAAAAGTGTATATACAAATACAAATACATATATTTTCGTCCTATACACTTATAATTATATAAATACAGATCTTCCCTGCCCAGTTCTCTTTTGTCTTTCTCTCTTTCTCACTTTATACAAACACGGATTATACAAATTACAATGTATAATTTGTGTTGTATAAAGCGAGCGAGAGAGAGAGAGATTTGATATACAAACGTTTTATTTCGATTCAATTGTATACAAATTCAAATTTTATGCAGATATACAAACACATAAAATTGAATTAAGAGGCTGTCAGCGATTTATACAAAGGAGAGGCTGCCAACGATTTTATACAAATCTGATGCTCCATAGCAAACATAAAGTTTGTTATGAAACGCAATTATGCAAACTATAGCTATAACATACAAATTTGATTTTTATGTTTGCTAAATGCGAAAGTTGATCTAAATTATATGGTGCATATGCATATTAATTTTACTTTTGTTTTAAAAAAATAAAATTGCAAACTCGTCACATAAAATGAAATAGATGAAGTGATATTATCGCCTTTCATAAGGATAAAATTCTCAAATAACTATTTTTTGGTCCTTGTAACTGAAAAATAATCACAAGTGAAATCTCACATTGTTATCATAGAGTTTTACCTATAAAATTTGAAATTTCGTAATACTAAATAATTATTTGTACCTACCATAAGTCATTTGACCACTATATTTCAATTTTTCAAAGTTTGTCCTATAAAATGGAATAGAAGAAAGTTAATATTATCGACTTTCATAATGGAAAAGACGATAAATGATAGTATTATATTCCATAGGATGTTATCTTATTAATATTATAGTACACAACTTTTGTTCCAATTCCCACTAATCAAATACATGTGATTCACGTTTTAATTTGATGTCCTTCACGTTGATGTTATTCGTGTTAATGATTTAATTAAATAAATAAAAATATTATTTTATATGTCAAGAGTATTTCTTTCTTCTTAAAATAATACTAGTACTATTTTAGTTTATTTCATGTCTATTAAGAAAAATTATAAATATAAGGTATGCAATTTACTAAGTTACTCTTATTTATTAGATGATTCTTGAGAATTGAGCACTATTAAAAAAAGTAGTTGTACTTTTGATACTCTTTTCAGACTAATTTATTTGTCATGTTTTATTTTGCACATCTCGTAAGAAAAATATAAACTAAAACATAGTTTAACTAACTATGTATGAATATTTTCAGATAGGCTGTCTAATTTTTAATAAAGACGACAAGTAAAATGGATCGGGAAGAGTACAAGGGGTAGTTGAAAATAAAGTACTATTTTTCATCTTTAATTTTTAAAATAACATTTATTTTGAGACAATTCTTTTGTTGCTAAAATCACACTTGATTATTTTGAGATAGAGGAATCCTAAAAATAAAGTTGAATGGAAATGATTGTGCCTTTACTTTCTTGTAATTATTTTAAGAGAATTTACACAACTTTTTGTTCCAATTCCCACTATTTACTAATGGTGAAGACAACATGTGATTAACGTTTTAACTTGATTTTCTTCATTAGGGTTTTGGGTTTGGGAATCTAAGTATTTGGGAGCATTTTATGATTAATGTAGATTTTTTCGGCATAAATTTAAATTTAGTCGGATATCAATTATATTAATAGTGAATATTGAATAAAATATTTTAAAAAAATAAAAATATTAAATATTATGTCGTCATTTTTTATTATTCAAATCTTGATAGACAGTTAAAATTATCTGATATACATACTCGTGAAAAGCAACATTTTTTTAGGAATAATTGAAGTACACATAAGTTGCACCTAAACACCACCTTCATTTTCAAGAAAAATATTTGTAAGTTTATTTTTAGACAAAGTCATCACTGTTATAAAATATTATAGTGTGGATGTCCACTACATCAAGAAGTTACTCTCACCCATTATCTCCATTACTTTCCTCCATTATGAAGATAACCATAACCTCCAACTTTATAACCATTAATCTTGTAACATTTCACTTCCATAACCTCCCATTTATATTCATGTTAATGTCATGTTTATGACTAACATTGTGTATGCCTCTATGTTACACTATAAATACAGGCACAAGGCTTCATACTGTATATACTTGAAGACTTGGAATAATAAGAAAAGTTATCATCTCTTGTCTCCTTATTTCTATTGCTTTCATCTTCTTTTATATTATTTTACTCTTACTATTAAATATCAATCGTTTACGAAAAGTGATAGGACTTATAATGATTAAGAATGATAAAAAGGATTTATGTTAAACATTTTTGGTTCGAACTTTAAAAAAACTTGTGAGTATTCTCAAGTGCCTATTACGAATCTAACTAAATCATTTAAAATATATCATCTTCGTTCATTATATATGCATTAGTTTCAATAAGTCGTAAACTCTCAACTTTGTCCAATTAAGATTTATGCACACAATTAAGAAAGATGGCATATTCAAACAGGTTAAGCTAACTATGTGTAATAGACACTTAAGAACACACATAAAAAAATAATTTAAATTTAAATTGAGAATATTTGATAGAAATATTTTATCATGTGTTTAATAAATTTAATTGTTCAGTTGAAATAAATTATAGTTTGAATATCTTGATGAAATATAGATTTTTTTTTTTAAGGGTTGCTCATTTATTAAGCCTAATTATGTTTACACGTGATAAGTGCACATTCCTCATTTTGTATTAATTATTATTACACGTGATTAGTGCATATTCTTCATAGTTATACTCTTTCTATTTTTATTTATATGTCGTTCTTATAAAAATAGATGGTCTTTAATATTTGACATTTTCACAATTTTAATTTATTTTATTTTTTAAAATAAAAGTTAGGCATTAAGCCCTTTATTAAAATAGGTTATGTACAAGACCATAAGAGTAAAATCAAATTGACATTTCACAAAATTAATGCATAAATGACATAATTCTTCATATTTTATCCTTGAGAGTTATTAGCCTTGAAAATATGAATTTGACCAACATAGAAAAACTAAATAATCAATTCATGTTCATTGATCAATTAATTAACCAAAATAAATTAATTTATGTTCATTTATTAAAAACTTGATTTCATTAAAGGAAAAATCCTTTTGGCCAGAAAATTTTGCCAGAATTTGGCCAGAATGATATTTTACCTTTTTAAATATTTTTACCCTTTTAACTTTAATACATTTTAACTAAAAAATGAAAAAAGGATCAGTTTATTTTAAAATAAAAAAGATATTATTGTTTTTTAAAATTTTCTGGTCATTTAGCATTACCCCTCATGAAAATACTAAATAATGGTACAATAGTAAATTTACATTGTTTCTTAAGAGACGTGAAATTTAAAATAATGACATATAAATAGAAACCGGGAGAGTATTAATTATTATCACACGTGATTAGTGCACGCTCCTCATTGTTGTATTAATTATTATTACACATGATTAGTGCATATCCCAATTGATACAATTAATCATTACAATAATTATACACCTGGATTAGAGGTTCCAATATGAAAAGACTTTCATTAATTGTGTTCTTTATAATATAAATATTTAATATAACAAATAAGACACGTAAATTGTAACAAGGTGACTATTCACTTTTTTTCAAGGGAACTAAAAAATAGGTTTTATTTTAAAAAAAAATATTATTATTGTATAAGAGAATATTGGAATAAATTTTAAAACTTTATGGTTCACTTAGAGTGGTTAGAAATATCAAATATGAAAGAGATTTATAGGATATATGAAAAGAAGATTATTTCTTGTGATCTTTTTTTCTTCTATAAAATACTTTTAATATTAATATAAATATGTTATTTTGCTTTATACTACTTTTATTAAACAAACTATAGATTAAAATCTTGAATTGAATGAAATAATCCATGGTTGTTGGGGAGTCAATTAATTAATAAGACAAGTCATATCTTTGCTTATATGTACTCAACAAGGACTTGAATAAAATTCTCTCACACTAATCAGAGATATCAGATTCGAGTTTAGAATAACTTTTCTTTAAACTAAAAAGATAGTAAAAAAAAAAAATCTTAAGAAATTTTTCGCGTAATATGAATCTAAATAAGTTAAGGCTTTAATATAAATATCAGTAATCGAATAAAAAATCAGTATACAAAATAAAATGTGTGTTTCCACTTTCTAACGTGTGAAAATGATAAAGTGTTTCAATTGGCATATGCTTTCAAGATTCACATTTCCTATCTGCTTCACTTGTCAATTTGTGTCATCAATCCCACTAAAATTTGTTTCTTACTCTTTATCTTCATTTTTCTATTTGGCATATGCTTTGAAGAAAAATAATAATATAATAAATTAGAGGGGTAGGTAGAGTAGAAGGTACGAGTTCGATAAAATTAAATAGCGATGATTTAAATTAATATATATATATACACCATGTGCTATTAATTAGTAATTTTTAGAGTTGTCAAATGAGTGAGTTGAGCTGAATTTAAAAATGTCAAAATGAATTGAGTTAATAAATAAATTATTGTTGACTCACTAAATTAATGTTACTTAGGCTGAGGTGAATTGAATTAAAATGAGCTAAAAATTATATTATAATCCAATCAGCCAAATTCTTACTAAGTTTTAAATTAAATTTTTTTTTTTTAATAATTTGTTTGAGTACCTAATAAAACTTTATTTCTTTGTATTATGACTAAATAAAACATGTTAATACAAAAAACAAATCTAAAAATATTTAGACTATTATCATGGGACAGTTTGAATTATATATCAACCTAGTTTTAAAATGGATTGAACTAAACGAGTCAAAATAAGTTATTAACATGTCGGAACCTAAATGAATTGAGCGAATTATGATGTTATGAACTAATTTTGTCACCTTTAGTAGACACAATTTATTTTAGTCCTCTGTTTCTATCACACAAAGAACATGTAATTTCTCTATTTTTGTCAGTATAGTTTAAACATTACTAGAAAATATAGAATTATATCTAAAATCGGTACTCTCTAGCTAATTCATCACTAAATAGATCCTAGCTAATTGAATTTTTACTAATTCATCATTAATTCATAACTAAATAAAATTAACAAGAAAATGAAATTTTGTTCAGCGCTAAATTTTTATTTTCTTGTAGTGAAATAAATTTACATTTTCGAACTAATAAAAAATTAACAAATACGTGGACACTTCTTTATCATGATGTTCCCCTCAATAAGCAAATCTAGCAATTAGATTTTCTGTACATAGAAAATAGAGCCTTTTTTTAATTAATGGACTAAAGAGAATAAATGATTAAAAAAAGAGTAGGTGAAATAAAGTCACCTTATAAGTAT
The DNA here is from genome assembly GCA_029582245.1 of Solanum etuberosum. Classification (NCBI taxonomy): domain Eukaryota; kingdom Viridiplantae; phylum Streptophyta; class Magnoliopsida; order Solanales; family Solanaceae; genus Solanum; species Solanum etuberosum. The sequence continues at coordinate 10,018 of JAJONR010004211.1, forward strand.
CGACCAAATCTCTGATACGTAGATAAATTAATTATACAAAACATATTATATTTTATAATTACGTACACAAGTATATAAAAGCGAACGTACAAACTACAAAGTATCTTAAAGTATGTGTTTAATATGATGTCACGGTCCAAAAATGGACGTGATGACACTCGTCTTATCCCACCAAGACAAGTCAGCCTAATACTCAATTAATACGGTGAATGCGGGAAGTAAAAACAAGAAAAGGAAACTAACACCATCTACTAATGCGGAAATCATAATCAACTCAAAATAAAATCCCAAAATCTGGTAGTCACGTGTACTAGCCTCTAAAGTATTACAATTGAATCGAAAGAAGGATAAAGTCTCAAATAACGTTGTTTCTAGAATAGAACAAGATCATAAATAGGAGTAAGAAAGTCCGCTGAGATGATAAACAGCTACCTCACAATCTCAACAAGAAGCCTCTAATAAGGAGAGAATAGAGAGTATCACAAAGATCCAGGCTAGTAACCTACAAAAAATGTAGAAGCAAGGGGTGAATGCCAAACCATACGGTACTCAACAAGTAAACTTCTAAACACAAGCTAAGGGAATAGAATACGGGTACCTCCACAACTACAACCTGCATAAAACCAGCCCAACCTAACAATTCACAATTTACACAGCTCAACAACAACACTCTAACAATTACATATCCTCAACAACAAACTCAATATTCATCAATCATAAGTTCCACAGAAAGGCACTCACAAGATCAGCAACACACAAGATCAAGTTCACCAATGATAAAGATGTGCAATGCAATGTAATGCAATGTCAAGTATAGTGATGCATGTCTGACCTAATGATACACACCTGATGTCTCTCAGTCCGGGACCCATGGGGGACATATCTTTCCATGCATCCGTCGCGGTGTGCGATACGACCCTCGATATATAGTATCCATCGCGGCATGCGATACATCCCTCGATAACTTCAAAGAGAGTTACAGATGACATCCACATTAATGCATTTATAACAATATATTAAATATAAAAAGGTTTTTTTTAAAAAAAAAAATTAAAATATAAGATACGTAAATTTATTTCGTTTTTGTATAACTTCACGGGAATTAAAATTGTTCTTCTAGAGCTCTTTAAAATTTTATGGTTCTCTTGGAGTGAATTTCTTTATTTTTTAAATAAAAAATGAAAATTTAATACTTTATACCATGTTTCCACTTAGTTTTGATAAGATGGATATGATCTTTTTATTCTTAAATAAGATTTCAAGTTTAAATTCAGAAGATAAAAAAATAAATCATCAAGGAACATTTTCTTTTTATTTTATGTAATACCAATTCAAATTAATCGAGACTCTAATAAGAATATTGAACACCGAATAGTTATTGACAATATATTTTGAAGATTCACATTAGTAAAAAATAATTGGTCATCATCTGATTAGTAAAATTTTCTTTCTTACTCTATCTTTTTTCATTGGTATATGCTTTGAAGGTAAAAAAATAATCAAAATAATTAGTCAAAGGCGTAACTAAAGTAGAAGGTAAGAGTTCAATAAAACTTACCTACTAATAATAGTCTAAATGTTTTGTCCAAACTTTTATTATATAATATGCATATGTTTTATTTCAATTTATGTGAAGATATTCAAATATAAAAATCAAAATCGTGCTTGGGATAAATAATTTAATTATTAACCATCATTGACTAATAATTTTAATCGCGGTTCATTTCAATATCTTGCTTCTGTTATTTATATATATAATAAGTTCAAATGACTTAAAATAAGTCAAAAATTAAAAATAGATCTTTCTCTATTATTTTTGACTTAAAAGTTATTTAAGTTTGGCTTTTATTTTAATTTAAAAGCTTTTTTTTTTTACTAATTCAAATGGACTCTAAATTTTCTAAAGTAGATGTGGAAAATTGAGTCTGTTCTATTAATTATTATTAAAGGACAAAAGCTTGACAAATAAATATATAATATTCCCAATCACATCATAATTAAAGTGATTGCAGCTTTATTTGGTCCCATTTGCTTTGATTAGTGGTAAAATGTAGATTTCTAATGGTGATATTTTTTTATTATGGTTATATAATTATAATATATATAAAAAAAACTATTTAGGGGCTATGTATTAGTCTAACTTTTAAAGTACAAATTAAAATGTGTTAAGTTAATAATAAGTGGATCAATAATATGCTAAATTTGGATGAATTGGTTTGGTCAATTTTTCACGAGTTAATTTTGTCACATTTAAAAATTGTTTGGTTAGGAGAAAATTTTGCAAAGATTAGTTATGCATTAATCATATAATGTTGAGTGTTTGTATTACAAATTATGATATTAATATTATACTTCAAAATATTTATTTTATGTTTAGGTAAAAAAAATTGTTTTACTATTATGAGGAATTTTAGCATTGTAATTCATGTACTCTATAATTTGTTATCTTTATTTTTATTCTAATTTTACTCCATGTAAAATAATATACAGATTCCCGCATGATTTATATAAATATTATTGACGATGAAAATATAATATCTTTGATTAAAAATACAATAATACTTTCCACTCTATCAGATAATCACAATTTCTTTCATTATTTTCTTTTTAAGCAAAGATTTAATAACTGATTTTATATTACTAATTAGTATACAATCTAGCTAAAACATCTAAAAGAGAGTAGGTAAAAGAAATCTACCATTAGAATCCCTTCACAACTTCTCTGAGTGGTTGATACAATTCTTCAACAACGTATCGTATTATATTATATTTTATTATAATATAATAATAAAGAAAGATTATAATATAATCATATTAAATCAATTATTGTATAAATTATAATCATATTAAATCAATTATTATATAAATTGAAAATATTTTGTTATAATATAATAATGAATAAAGATTACAATCATACCAAATTAATTGTTATATAAATTGAAAGTCGTTTTACATGTCAATCTAAAAACAATTAAATAGAATGACATTTAAGGTAATAATATAATAATATTAGTGGGTGGAATAAAGAAAAGTCACTGTTCAATCCTTTTACGACAAGTAATTTTTAATCATTCAACCACGTGAATTGTGAAAACTTGGAAATGTTTTGGCATTTTAGTACAAAACAATAATACTCGCTGCGTGCGACTTTTCAAATTCGAAATTCAAATAAATTTATCTTTAACCGTAAGCTTTTTCTTGATCTTTTAAAATATTTTGAATTATTAATTATTATGACTTATAATACTTTTTACGTAGTTTACAAATATATAAATTTCATTTCAAAAAATTTAAAGATTTCATACGCAAATTTGCGGTCAAAGTTAAACTGTTTGACTCTCGAAAAATAAAAAATATCACATAAAAAGGGAAAAGATTGAGAAGCAAGTTTTTAGTTAATTTTAAAGTTCTAAAAATAAATTAAAGCAACGACGAATAAAGTATGATATAATAAAGATATTTGTTCGCCGCGTAGGTACCACTAAATAGCACAGGAATTTTGAACATTCAACCACGTGGTTTCTGAAATCCTCAAAAATTGGCATATTATATACGGACTTCGTTCTATATTAGTTGTTCATTTTTATTCTTATACGTTTTTAAAAAAATATAAAACAAAATAGTAATTTATCAATGAACTTTCTCGGTTCATTTTTAGTTATCACAATGAAATTTGACATATTTACTAAAAAAATAATGATTAACATAAGTCATAACTATTTTATCACATTATTTCTGTTAAATATTAAGTCTTGAAATTTTTTTTAAAGAAGGATTAATTAAAATAATTGTCTTTTTAAAAGTGACAATTTAAGATATTAAATGAATAAAAAATAATAAGGAAAAGAATTTAAGATAATAATGTGGACAATTAATATAGGACGGAGGACAAGTGTAAACTGGCCAAACTTCTTATTGTTGAGAAAAAAAAAAAAAAAACATGAATCCAAAAAATAATAGAGGCCCTCAATAAAGGTAAATTTCTTTATATAAACAAGGCCCAACTAGTGCCTAGAATTCACATCACAAAAAAGAATATAACTCTCTAGAGAAGAAAACACACAAAAAAGAGAACTTAGTAGCCATGAATGTGAAAATTGAGAGCTCAAAAATCATCAAGCCATTGTATGAAGGAATTCCACCTTCAACTACAACACATATTCCTTTCACTGTCTTTGACAATGTAACATTTGATACTCTAATGGCTTTGATTTATGCATATAGACCACCCACCCCTCCCACATCCACCATAGAAACGGGACTACGAAAGACGTTATCGATTTATCGAGAATGGGCCGGGCGAATAGGTGAAGATGAACATGGTAATCGAGGAGTTTTTCTCAATGATGAGGGTGTACGATTCATCGAGGCGTCTGTAGACGCCTCGTTGGATGAAGTATTACCCTTAAAGCCTTCGCCCTCTATGCTCTCCTTACATCCTAGTTTAAAGGATGTAGTGGAGTTAATCCAAGTCCAAGTCACACGTTTCACGTGTGGCTCTGTGGTGGTCGGTTTCACCGGCCACCACATGATAGCTGACGGCCACGCTGCAAGCAACTTTTTTGTCGCGTGGGGTCAAGCATGCCGAGGGATGGAAATTGCACCCCTCCCGATGAACGATCGTGCTATTTTCCGCCCTCGGGATCCACCCCTAGTCGAGTACAACCATGTTGGGGCTGAATTTGTGTCCAAATTAGTAAACAAAGAGTTAGTCAAAGTCAACAAGGATGAAAATAAAGAGAAAAATATCATAGTCCACAAAGTACATTTCACCTTGGAATTTCTAGGGAAACTCAAGGCACATGCCTCTTTTATGAATGGAAAGGCTAAAACTTATAGCACGTTCGAAAGTCTAATAGCCCATTTATGGAGGGTTATTACAAAATCGCGTGACATAAATGCGTTACAAAATACACAAATACGAATATCGGTTGATGGAAGGAGAAGAATTATACCTAGGGTTCCGGATGAATATTTTGGTAATATAGTCTTATGGGCATTTCCAACATCAAAAGTGAAGGACTTACTAGATGAGCCACTTCACTATGCAACAAAGATTATTCATGATGCAATTACTAAAGTTGATGACAAATATTTCAAGTCATTTATTGATTTTGCAAATGATGAGAAAGTATTGACTAGACAAGATTTAATTCCAAGTGCAAAAATGGAGGATTCACTTTGTCCAAATTTGGAAGTTGATAGTTGGTTGAGGTTTCCATTTTATGACTTGGATTTTGGTACTGGTTGTCCATTTCTGTTTATGCCTTCTTACTATCCAATTGAAGGAATGATGTTTCTTGTGCCATCATTTATTGGAGATGGAAGCATTGATGCTTTTATTCCTTTATATGAACACAATTTATCAAATTTCAAGAAAATTTGTTACTCTCTAGATTTGAAAGCAAAATGAGAAGAGCTACTTATTGGGTAGGTGGGGGTGTTTTTGGTATATTTTGTTGTTTTTAGCATATGGACACTTTTGGTTATTATTTTTTTCCTAGTGATTTTATTGATTGTCATGTTGATGATCTATGTGTTTTGGACAAGAAGTTTGAGTTGGCATTTTTTGTGATTTTATTTATATATGTTAGTGATTAAAGAATATTGATTGGTTGTTTTTTCAATTTCCAAGGTAATTTCCTTCTCTTTTTTGTTGGTATGTATTTGTTTTGGTTTCATGTTCGGTGTCTGATATTTGTTTGTTGATATCGATTAATTTTGATTTGCTTTGCATAAAGTCAGATTGGAGCTTGCATAAAAAATACATATTCAATATATTTTAATGTATTACTATCAATCTTGTACACTTATTAGAAACTTTTATTAAAAATGTATATATAATATACTTACTAGAAACTTATTATTAAAAGTGAAAAGATTTAATCTTGTCACACCTAAAAGGGGTGGTAGGCTATTTCCTTCTTTGACAAAACTTTCATTTTTGGTTTCATATGGTGAAAAACTGGAATTTGGAGTCATTTGGCCCCATGCAAATTTTTCTTTCAAAGACTTTGGAAAGAGAAATGATTTTTTAAAAAGAACTAAGCATATTTTTCCTGGTTAAAATTGTCTCATTTGATGTAATTAATTTTTTTTTTCGAATAAATATGTCAACCACTACAAAGAAATTGAATTTCCACAAGAATTTGCCAGAATTAAAGAAGAAGAGGAAAATACTTCCAGAAGATTCAATGTATCTACACACATCAATAAAATAAATACTCCCTCCGATTATTTTACTTGTCACTATTTGACTTGACACACCATTAAGAAATTAATCATTGATACATGTATTTTACCACACTATCCCTATTAATTAAGGGTGAGCATAAATACCGGAAAACCAAAAATCGAACAGAACTAATTCGATTCGATGTAAGGGTCTCAGAACTTTGATGCACCAAAGAACCGAACTTTTATTAAAAAAAATAAAAAATAAAAAAATAATTATACATATTACTACTTAGTAGAAGAAGCTACTAGCAGGCATGACTTCGTCAAACATGTCTGCTTGTAGCCAGGGGTATTTTAGTAATTCTGTTATTTATTTTTTAAAATTTTTATCTTTTATTAGTTTATATATATATTAAAAAATTATGTAAAAAGTATTATAAGTCATAATAATTAATAGCTTAAAATATTTGAAAATATATAAAATGTTTTCGTTGACTCTCAAAATTTCATCTATGCCACATAAATTGGGATAAAGAAAGAAATGTTATATAAAATACATAAAATATATTGTAAATCACAATAATAAATAATTTAAATATCAAAAGAATTTATAAAAAAAATTGATTGACTTTTGAAATTTCATTTGTATCACATAAATAAACACAAACGGAATAATATAAATTATGTGAAAATTACGTAAAAAATACTATAAATCACAATAATTAACAACCTTACATGTATGTGAAATATTATAAATCATAATAATTAATAGCTTAAAGTATTTGAAAATATATAAAAAGTTTTTGTTAACTCTCAAAATTTCATCTATACCACATAAATTGGGATAAAGAGAGAGATATATTATATAAAATACATAAAATATATTGTAAATTAAAATAATTAATAACTTAAATATTAAAAAGAATTTATATAAAAATTGATTAACTTTTGAAATTTCATTTGTATCACATAAATCAACACAAAAGGAGTTATATATATTATGTGAAAGTTACGTAAAAAATACTATAAGTCACAACAATTAACAACTTAAAAAATCTCTCTATATATATACAAAAATAAAATAAAAAAATTGGTTGACTCTAATATATAAAAACATGATAAAAAATTTATTAACTTCAAATTCCACATATATGACATAAATAAATTAAAATAGAAAGAGTAATATATATTGGGCCCCGTGCTGGCATGGGGTCCGTATCTAGTATATATATATATGGTCATTCTCTTAATTAAAAATAAAAAGTTAACTAATAATTAAATCATTCATGAACAAATTCAAGTAGCAACAAATGTACAATTTAATAGTTAACTTTAAATGTTAATTTCCACGAGGAACCCCAACTTATTTTTATCAATGTACATTATGTAAAGGAACACGTCTTCGTCCTTGTTTTTCTCGAAAAGTAGTTGGAGGCACAATGTTCTTGAAAAAAAAAAATATAGTCTTTAAGTTAGCACAATAAGTGTTCCATGACGAAACACATCATTCCTTAACATAGATTTAAATTTTTAAATATCTTATACTTTGATTTTGACCTCATTTTATTTTTCATTCGCACCGAAAATTGATTTAAAAATACCGAACTAAGCCGAACCGAATTAGTTTGGATTGGAATACGGTGTACACTTTTCTAAAACTGAAAACCGAAGAATCGAATGCCCACCCCTACTATTAATTGATGTTTAGTATTAGATCTTGGAAGATAAATTGGAGAATAAATATTTAATGATAAGAGTAAAATATGGAGAAAAATAATTGTCTTTTTTTTATATGTCAAAAGTGACAAGTAAAAATGTAAATCTATTTTAGAAATAAGTGACAAGTAAAAGTGAACGGATAGAGTATTACAACCATCAATAAATTACTTTTAAGTGTTAATTGTTTTTTGAAAATTACACATCAATAAAATAAATTACCATCAAGTATTTGTTTTATTTTTTTTATTGTTGAAGCACGTAAATTTTTAATTTTTGGTCCATCCAAGTAGGAGGAACGAGAGGAAGAAATTTTTTGTAATGTACTTTTAATATTGATTTAATTATTCTATTTTGCTTTAAACTACCTTTAAAATAAAAATTAAATAATTGATTGTGATTCGTTTCGGTAAACAACTTCATTATATTATATCATAATCAATTTGATATATTTAGAAACAATATATCAAATGTTCTTATGATAATATATATATATATATATATTATTTATGTAACTATATATTTCGGTATGGTATTCAGTATTTTGATATATTGTTTCTAAATATCAAATATTATATCGAATACTAAAAAAAATTAAAATGTATACCATAGTACCAAAATAATAATATCAAAAATTTCGATATGATATGATAATTCGATATATACATATCATACCATGTCCACCAATACTCGCAAGTGATAGCTATTTCTCAGGACATCGTTATCTTCTTTTATTGCATTTGTAACACTTTTTTGTACTCCCTCCGTTCCTTTTTATATGTCATCCCTTTCTATAAATAGCTGGACCACAATACTTGTCATTTTATAAAATTTATGCATAAATTATCATATTTTGCCTATTATACCCTTGATAGAGTAGTTAATTAATCTTGAAATGTATTCGTCATTTACTATACAGTTGACTTAAGAAAACATTAAATAAAGATAGAAAAGTAAAGTTACATCATTTCTTAATGTAAGTATAAAATAAAAATGTGACATATAAAAAGGCACAGATGGAGTACGGAATAAGATATGAATCCTTAGACAACCATTTTTGTAAAGCACGTTCTAAACAGGGTAGTTGGGGAGTAAATGAACAATGCTAAATGGCCACAAATGTTTAAAAGATCATTTATTGTATTTTTTTTGTAATGTACTTTTAATATTGATTCAATTATTCTATTTTGCTTAAACTACCTTCAAAATAGAAATTAAATAATTTATGGTAGTCTTTTTTCCATAAACAACTTTATTATATTATTTCATAATCTTTTGCAAATGTTCACACAATGCTCGTGCATCATTTACGACCTAATTTGAGAAAGTTGAATCTCAAGAAACTTTATATAGAAGAGAATTTTGCTAGATTATGAGCTAGCATATTCCATATTCGAGGAATATATAAAATATTGACATTTTTAAAGGGACTTATCAATCTTCATATATCCTCACAAGTGGTAGCTATTTCTTAAGACATCGTTATCTTCTTTTGTAGCATTTGCACCATTTGCACCATTTTCTTTATTTCGAATAAGATATGAATCCTTGACTAATCATTTTATAAAACACGCTCCAAACATGGTAGTTGGGGAGGCAATGAACAATTCTAAATGGCCACAAAGGTTTAAAAGACCATAATATTTTTATAGTTAGTTTTACATTTTTAAGAGTACAAGGGCAAATATGATCATTATATATATATATATATTTATATATATATTCTTTTAGTTTTGTGAGATACTATATTCGCGTTGTTATAATTTATATGACACATTTTTTTATGTAGTGTAAAAAATCATATTTTTAATATTTAATAAATATTTAATGACACTATCAATATTTTATTCATAATAAGTTTTATTTATTTGAAAAAAAAAATCTACAAGAATATATTTTTCTATTTAAATTTGATTTATGCTAAGAATATTTTTTGAAACGTTACAAATTTATCATAGTTTAAAACTCTATATCAGACAAATTACATTATATAAATTAAGACAGAAAAGTATTATTTAATTGGTCAAGTAATTTAAAATTTTAAAATAATAATATTTAAAACAAAATATAAATATTTTTAATTATAAATTATCTCATTAAGAATAAATGTTAGAATTAAACTACTTTTAAATAAAACGGTAAAAACTTTTAACACAAATTTAAAAGAATATATGTTAGCATGTTACTACTAAATTGAGTTTGACGTTTTAAAAATATGAAAAAACATTTAAAAATCAATTCAAAAGATTTCAAAATTCGTTAGTCTTAAAACTTATCTTATCCTGACACTAATATCTAAATTATTTTACTTTATTGCATTTCATATCTGAATTATTAAAAGTTTAAGTTTTCTATCTTAATTATCGCTCAAACGTTAGCAAAACACACCTAGATATGGACTAGATCAAATATTTTTACGTGCGTTTGCCATAAAATCTTTGTCCATCTGACATATATTACGGTTTTATTTGCTGACATATTAATATTTTAAATATGTTTTGAATTGACTTTTTTAAAACTCTAAATTCTCCCCTTTTAAGTTGGAGATATCAATGTCACGACAAAAATTAGATCACAACTAAAAAGATTGTGGATATCGCGATTGGAATAGATCAATCATATTGTGATATATAGTTTTAACCTTTAACTTTAACTATTAACCTAATATTAATTTATTTAGATTTGTTACTATAATTTTCCTTTTCATGTGGCAAAAATTTTAAATAAAAAAGAGAATGTACACATATTATTAAAAATTAGTTAAGGTATGTTCATTAATTATTAAATAATAATTCAAATTCAATCTCCGCCATCTATTTTGTTATGATAACCCTAGTATAATAAAAATATATCATAAATAATTTTGAAATTCGAATAAGTGCTTTGAAAAGTAAAATAACTTTGTCAACTATCATTTTTTTTTAATAATTATTCTTTGTTTACAAGAACATGGAATGTTTAGGACCAAATTGTTTATTAAAATAATATAATACATAGAAAAAGACCACCAAACAATTATGTTTTCTTGTGTATTGTATACTTTATTCATTATGGCCTTCATGTGATTTTTTTATCATGAAATATCTGTATTAAAGCTGTAATTCCACTGAGTATTAGAGTATATTAATTTTTTTTGATTTATTATATTTTTATATTTTGAACTCCTTTCTTTTTAAAAAAAAACGATTTTATCACTATTATCATTGAAGTAGTTGAATAAATTCATCAAAAATAATACAATCGAATTAAATTTGACGTCCATAGGATTGGGGTAGCTTGAAATAAGGTGTTATTAAATGTTAGCTATAATTGTGGCATGTGTGGGCTACATCAGAATTTATTACTTCCTTCGATTCTATTTATATGTCATTATTTTGATTTCACGTGTATTAAGAAATTCGGTAAGTTTACTATTCTATCTTTATTTAGTTTTTTTTTTAAATCAACTTTTCAATCAATGAATATGAATTAATTTTTTTTGATTAATTAATTTGACCAATGAATATGAATTATTCATTTAGTTTTTCTATGTTGGGTAATTTAATATTTTCAAAGTTAATAATTTACAAAGGTAAAATAAGAAGAATATTGTAATTTATGCATTGATTTTATAAAATGACAAGTACTATGGACTAACTATTAATATTAAGGATAACAAATAAACAAACACACGGAGGGAGTATAATTTATAGCTAGCTTCAATTTAATCTAATTAATTTTCTACGAAGGTGCAAGTTACAACATATATCTTGAAATTAATTTTGGTAGATCTTGATTTATTTAATAGTAATCCCTCAATCAACAACAACAACAACAATAGATTTACTGAAATCTTATAAATGGGGTCTGAGAATCATGTGTATTTACTAATTTAAAATTTTACTTTGTTCAGATATAGAAATTATGTTCGAAGAATCCTCAAGTAAAATATAATAAAACTAATTAAAAAGTTATGATATAAAATAAATCATGCACAATTTTTTATTATATAAATAATATTCCCTCCAATTTAATTTTTAATATTTTAATTTAATTAGACATTGAATTAAGTAGGTATTTTTGTCTGCCTTTTAGATTACTACTAACAAAAAAAAGTACTAATACATTAAATTGCTGTAAAAATTCTCCCTCCATCTCATATTAATTAATCATCTTAATAAAAATAGTTATCTCATATTAATTTATCACCTTACTAGATCAATAATGCATTAATTAAAATTTTCTTATACTATTCTTCAAATTAATTCTTTTTAAAAGTGTTCACATTTATTTATAAACTTCTTAAGAAGTTTTTAAAATGATGAATTCGTAAAATTACGTTTTTATTTATAATTTTTTAATATACATATAAAAAAATGTGGTCAATTAATATGAAACGAACAGACGGATAATCACATATTCAAATGTATGGCAAGTTGATCAAAATCACTAGTTTCGTCTTTTCATTTAAGAAAGCATTTAATAATTTCAACTATGTTTCAATTTTCAAAGCTGCTCCCAACTACCTACTCGTACTCTCAGATGTGTACTCTCTTCGTTTATTTTTATTTGTTTTTGTTTAATTTGACATACTTAATAAGGAAATAATTATTTTTTCTATTTAATTTACGTGATACGTTTTATTTTTTAAGAATCAAACGATATAAGTTTGACCGAAATTTATACATGAAATCTTCATTTTTTGAAATAAAATTTATATATTTATAAACTACGTAAAAAATACTATAAGTCACAATAATTGACAATTCAAAATATTCAAAGTTTATGAAAAAATTACGATTATAGATAGACTTGTTTGAATCTCGAAATCCAAAATGTGTCATATAAATTGAGACGAAGAAAATATTGAAATAAATATTTTACCAAACTATCTCTATTAAATGATATTTTGTATTAAGTCTCGATTATTATTATTTTAGAAAAAGAGTATTTAACCTGAAACGTATCACATGAGGTTTGACTAAATATTCAAAAACTCGACTCTTTTTGCAATTAATATGTGGCAATTTTTTTGGTTGGTAGAAGTGTGGTGACAAATACGAATACACTCATCTGTCCCTAATTATTTGTCCATATTTCATTTTATAGTTGTCCCTAATTACTTGTTCATTTTTACAAATCAAGAAAGGACAAAATAATTTTACCTATTATACCCTCAATTAATTACTTTGAAAAAGGTACAATTTCTTGGAAATCTTTTCAATTTTTAAGTCATTCACTTCATAATTAATAGGGGTAAAAGGGTAAACTCACTATGTCAATAATTGACTTCTTAATAGATGTGTCAATTTAAAAGTGGACAAGTAATTAGGGACAGAGGGAGTATTGAGCAAGAATCAACAACTCCCTCTTGACTTGACACACCCTTTAAGAAAATAATAAATAATAAGAGTAATATTATTATTTTATCATTTTACTTTATTAAATTTAATATTTAAAAATGTGTTAGATGATAAATAGTTAAGAAGGGTAAAATAAACATAAAAGATAAATTATCTATTAATTTTCTAGCTGAACATGTATTGTCGTGCAATTATTTTTAATATAGATTATGTTTGAACAAAAGGAGTAATAAATGGTCATAAATATGAATAGATAGAATCAATTCCTACTTTTCAATAGAGCGGAGGCGAACTGATCAACGAGAAAGAGGCCCTACTCACTACAAACGAATACACCACAAGATTGTTGGCTGTAATTGAGACAATTCGGCTGCTCGCCTTTTGAATAGAAAAAAGTGGGAGAGCAGAGGTTATTTCGATAAACCGATGCATGAGTTGTTGCATATCGAATTAAAAATCGATTAAATCTACTTCTAAATTTATTTTTAATTTTTTTAATTGTTTGATAAATATAAAAATAACTTAAAATAAGTTTAAAATGACTAAAATAAATTAGAAAGTGTTTGACAAAGTTAAAAATAACTTAAAATAAGTTTAAAATGAGTTAAAAACCAAAAGTAGGTCTCTCTCTACTTTTTAGATATTTAGATATGAAAGCATCTCGATGTTTCGAGTCTTCTAATATATAATTTGCACGAAACGATTCAGCTTTTCGATACGTCAAATTTTTTGTTTTTTTTTTTTAAAAAAGGAGAAGACGAAAAGAAGGAAAAAGGAAGAAGGAAAAGAAGTTGTTAATGGCGAAATCGGAAGGAAGAAGAAAATATTTGGCTAATTTTGATAGTTTTGAAAATTGAGCCAATATTTCAGTAAAATAAAGAATTGAATAACCATTTCGCAATATTTCCCCAAAAAAACAAAACAGCAATAGGCTTATAAATTCGTTGCTCGTTCAAAACTCAAATCTTTATATTTTTCAAACTTCATAAATAGCTATTTTTCAACTCTGGTAATTATTATCTTAAAATTTAAAACTTCAAAAATATTTTTTGAAAAAGTTATCAGTGGACCTATTTCAACCAAATATCCTTTAAGATTTCGGTTAATTGATTAATAAAATTGGATCTTGATATGAACCTTTCTAAAAATCCAAATCTTTTAAATTAACCAGAAGTCAATCTTTTCCGGTTGATTTAAAATCCTAATTTGTTTCTCTCAAGCATAACAAATAGTCATTTTCCATCACAATAACTGAAAATAATCACTTGTGAAGATTTACAATCCTTAATTTACATGAAATTTGAATTTCCAGTATTATCTTCCAAAGAAAAATCCAAAAAGTGGTCAGTGGACACTATCCTTGCGATTTAGTTGATTGAACTTATAAAAATTATAAAATGAGTATCATTTGATCGTCTAGATTATCAACATAGTTGAAATATACACAAAATATATTGTGGGTAGGTATAGACTATACATATAATATATGTATATTCAATTTAAAATATGCACTACCAATACACATTTTACCTACTTTATAAACTAGATTATCAAATGGTTCATTGTAACGACCTGATTCCGTCGTTAGGGAAAAGCCAATGTGGAAAGAATTGGGGTCAGAAAACTGTTGAGTAGTAACTTGGAAATTCCTAGCCTAGTCCAGATTTGGACGAAATCTGAGTCAGTGAGGTCTAGCGAAATCTGGTAATGAATGAGAGATCTAATTACAAATTTGATCACATGAGTAGATAACTAAGACGTTAAGGAACCCGTACGACTTTACGAAATCAAATTTGGGCGAGTGGAACCTCCGAAACTGGTCTTAGCGTGAACGAGTTGTTTTTAAATGTCATGGGTTGAAGATGTGTTGTGAAATGGGGGTTTGAAACTCTAATTCCGACGTTCTGTCTCCGCGCAAGCCGCCAGAGCGGGGCCGCTATAGTGGGCCAGTCGCGAAATAAGTCGGTATTAAAACCCAAAAACGTTATTTTTCTGCAACTTTCGTTCTTGAGAGATAAGGGACGACCCAAGGTTATTTCTTGAAGGTTTTCCACGACTTTTGGTGCTAAAGACCAAGAACAAGTGGAAAGAATCCGGAAAAGGAAGAATCAAGTTTCTTAGGGGATTCAAGCTTTGTTCGAAGTAGGTAATGGTTGTGATTTCATGTTTGTGTGATATATGTTAGTAATTGCTTCATTGTATTGCATGTATGTATGCGAATGTTGCATTATTGATCACACCTAATGTAAATGAGTATGAACGAATAACTATATGCCATGAATCACCTCTTGATTGTATGATTCTGAGAATGTACATTATGATTGTGATTGTGGTATGTTGATTGGATCGGGTGTCACGATCCGACACACTAACTGGATCGGATGTCACGTACCGACATACATATTGGATCGGATGTCACGTACCGACATACAAATTGGAACGGGTGTCACGATCCGACACATTAACTTGGAACGGGTGCCACGATTCGGTACACTAACAGTTTGAGTATGGGTTCCATGAGAGGACCGTTGAATTGGGTTCCATGAGAGGACCATTGACTTGTTATATGCATGTGTATTATTGAAAAAGGTGGAATTGTACATTGATCCTAAAATGATATTGATATTGTATATATTCGGTATATGCCTGTTTACTGTGTTGTGATTACTTGTTTATATTGCACTTATTGGGATAGCCACGTGATCCTACCAGTACACCGTGGTTGTGTACTGATACTGTACTTGCTTGTTCTTTGTTGAGTACAGGGCATCTTCAGGCGGCTATTGATAGACCTCAGCTAGGTGACTATTGAGGTGACCGGATTCAAGCGTGAGCCAGTTCTTTCAAGCTGCCATGGATATCTCTTGTTTAAGTCCACTCTTTTCGGACTCAGACTATTTGTTTAAGGTGTTTGTTTAGTTTCGGGGTTGTACCCCTAGTCTTATACTTGTCGTTAGTAGAGTTTTGGTACAATGACTTTCAGGTTCTAGGGGTTGTTCTTTCGCATTAGTTTGGCTAGTTTATTTAAATCTTTGGAGTTTATGGGAACTCTATATAATTTCTACATTTAAATCTGCTTCCGTATCTTTAAATGTGTAGTATTTTGGTTAAGACTGCTTAGTTGAGTTGTAGTAACGGTTCTCCCACCGGAGGGTTAGTGTGGGTGTCAATCACGACGATCTGGGTCATGACATTCATACACGTAATTAATATTGGGTCTTGATTTGAATTCCCTAAACTAGAAAAATGATTAAACTCAAACCTTTTAAAATAACAATAGGCCAATAATCCATTTTTCATTCAAAACCCTTGTCTTTGAGGCTGAAATTCAGTATTAAAGACACGTGAATTTTTTATGAAAGTTTTCTAGAGAGGTCAATCAAATCTTTAATTTATTGACATTTATTTTGTTGAAAATTCAACATTTCTTACGAACATTTTTTAATGTGAAATTTTATTATCGTATAAATTTTATCGTGAAATTTGAAATTCTAAAATTAACTTTTAAAGAAAAGGCCGAAAACTAGTTTGTAACTTTACATATGCTAAATTTACACAAATCCCACTACTATACAAGGTAATTAAGGAATGTTACGTTCCTTACCATAATTTTGGGCCTCGAATACGTGAATCTGCCTCTTTCAAAATACATGTAACTTGGATACATATAATACATATCAATTAGTGTGTCTAATTAAGAGATATAAATAAAAGTAATTAATTAAGGAGGGTATCTAATTAAGGAATATAATTGAAAGTCATTAATTAATGAGAAAAGATATGGCATATTACTACTCCTTAAAAAAGCAATCAGAACAATCAAACTTCTTGTTTTTATTTTGCGATTCAGCAAGTTTAGACTTCTTAACTAGGATTCATGAACTCTATTTCATATATACACGTATATTTTGTCAAATACATATACACTTATGGGTCGTTTGGTAAAGTGTATAAGAATAATGCTAAATAGAGTGCATTAGTAATGCTTGTATTGACAATGCATGTATTAGTTATGCTTGCATTAATTATACATAAATTATTTTTATGCATAGTTTAGTTTGATGCATTAAAAATAACATGCATTGTATAAACAAATTTATTTACAAAGATACCCTCCACTATTATAATGAAAAAGATGTAAAAAAAGGATCTGAAGGGCAATTGAGTCTTTAATTAAGCTAATGCATGCATTAAAACCATTGCATTGCTAATACCTAGAAATCCATGGTATTAGTAATACACAATAGAGTGTAGCATTAGTTATACATATGTTAGAAAAAGTACCAAACAAGCTACTAGTAATACACAGGGTTAATGCATGTATTATTTTTCCTAATACACTCTACCAAGCGACCCCTTAATCACATACACTGATAAAAAACCAGATACATATAATCTTAACTAAATAATGTGTCATACATCAATAATGTACCGGATATATGCGTAAATCTCCAATAATGCATAAAACTCCAATACATGTGTATATTTATTCAGATACATATATACTTAATCAGACATACCGATAAAAAATAGATACATATAATCTTAACTCAATAACGTGTCTGATATAACAATAATTTCAACCCGATCCAAAAGGTCTCTTTCTCATCTTATTCCTTATTAAGACACATCACAATTACGACATACCGATAAAAAATAGATACATATAATCTTAACTCAATAACGTGTCTGATATAACAATAATTTCAACCCGATCCAAAAGGTCTCTTTCTCATCTTATTCCTTATTAAGACACATCACAATTACCGCATAAACTATCATTCCATTTGCAACAAATTATATACTATCTTTCTCTTTTGTTCGTCAAAGTTATTGCATTTTTTTATTCTCAGATTTGAGTGACTAAAAATATCGAGAATTGCAGTGGCAATTTTCATACCATTTTTTGAGCAACATTAAATAAACATTCTTTTCGTTTGGAAAATCACCGACCATGAAAGAAAACTAAGAAAACTCTAAATCAATGGAGATTTACCTTTACTTTTGAAAATAAACAAATTGAAATCTATCACAAATACAGGATTTTAAATAATGGTTAAATAGACACAAACCTCAATTTGTTGTGTTATTTTTTCAGATTTCAATTTTAAGAGTTAACTGGTGGAAATCGAAATGGAGAGAAAGAAGGAAGAGAGAAAACAGTGGTGGAAAACGTGGGATGGAAGTTGATGAGTGAGAGATGATTAACATGAAAGCTTGAATTTGAGATGGTTTAATTATGCATATAACTAACTTAGGCTAATTTTTACGAATACATGTATCTAAATATATCTTCATTGGTAATATATAAAATAGTTTTTCTCCGCCATTTTAATCCCCTAAAATAAAAATATATATAATCAAAGCCTTTTAAATTACAATATGCCCAAAATTTGTTTCTCTTCCAAAATCTTAATCTTATTCTTCAAACTTCACCAATAGTCCTTTTTCAACATTAACAAAAAAAGCTGTCCTACTAAGCTTTCGCTATGGGTGAGATAAAAAAAAAATTAGCCCATAAAAATTTATTATACGTAATCTTACCCATTTTCGCAAGAATCAATTTTTTTTTAAATCCTTGTCAATTACAAAAAATCACCTATAAGTGTTTATTATCCTATTATAAAATTTGAAAATTATCATAATAATAATTAAACTTTAAAAATAAAGTCGAAAAATGGCTAGTAAACACTACTTCAATAAAATATTCTCTAATAGAAATTGGGCTTTTCCCAATTCCAAAGACTAATAAAAAGTGGGCCTTTGTTTTGACCCAAATAATAAGCCCATAATCCTTTTCCTCTCCCACAAAAACCCTAATTTTGTTCTTCAAATTTCACTCTGTAGTGCTCTGTACTTCCAAAAAAATAAAAAAAAATTAAATAACAATTCACCGCTCGTCGACGCATTTGCAGAAGCAGAGCCACCATGGTTGCCTCCAAGAAAACTGTAAAAAGATTCTCTATCTATCTACCCATTTATCTCTATATTTTTGTTGGTTCATAATGAAATCAAGAAAATGCAGTTTTTTTTTTGAGTTTTGGGTTTTGGGGTGTTGATTTGTGGTTGTATTGATTTGAATAGATCTTTTTTGAATGCAGAAGAAGACCCATGAGAGCATTAACAATAGGCTTGCTCTAGTTATGAAGAGCGGCAAGTTCACTTTGGGTTATAAGACTGTTCTTAAGACTCTTAGAAACTCCAAAGGTTAGTTTTCAGCTCAGCTTAAATTGATTTTTTTGCTTTTATTGGAATTAATTTTGTGGGTTGTTCTTTTTATTGTATTTCGTTGCTTGTTTAGTTCGGTATTTGGTAAATATAAGTTAAAAAATTCATCTTTAGCATATTATTGTGCATAGTTGTTGATTGTCTAATATGGTTTTTGTTTTGAATATATATGTTGGTTGTTTTAAGGAGAGTCGAAAACAAAAAACGGTATTTTCATATAATATCGTAATTGAATTATATGTAATGATCAATAAAGTAAGTTGAATTATATATATTGAGTCTAGACATATCAAAGCTATAGCAAAATCCAAGCCTTGCACCTGGCAAATATATGTTAATGCTTGGTTAAAGTAGTGATAAAAGCTGATCTTTAGCAGGTTTTCTGCATAGTTTTAGATGGTTAAATATGGGTTTTGTTTGGAATATTTTGTTGTTGGTTGTTTTTGTTTTATTTCATTGTATGTCAAGCTCTGTAGCTGGAGAATATATGTTAATGTTTGATAAGAGCAGTATTTGACGCCGATCTTTAGCAGATTATTATGCATAGTTGTTGATGATCATATAAGGTTTATGTTTGCATTTCATTGTATATCAAGCTATGCAGCTAGTAAATGTTTGATTAAAGTAGTGTCAAAAGCTGATCTTTATCAGATTATTATTCATAGTTGTAGATTTCTAATACGGGTTTTGTTTGTATTTCATTGTATGTCAAGCTATGTAGCTGGTAAATATATGTTAATGTTTGATTAAAGGAGTGGTTTCTTTAGCAGATTATTATACATAGCTCTAGTCAAAGATCTTTAGTAGATTATTGTGCATTGTCTTAGGTGGTTAAATATGAGGTTTGTTTGACAATAAAATAGGTTTAGATGCCATGTATTTCAATTTCTTTCTGGTGGTAGTTCAAAACTTTCTTTGGCTGTAAGAAGCTACGAGGTTAATGGTTAATGAGAAAATGTAATTTTGTGGCCATGTTGATTGAATAATGAGAATTATGGTACTAGTATATATCTGTAAAAGACTCATGTTTTCGGCGTTGTAAAAGATTGGATCTTTTATCAATTGATTGGGAAAATGGTTGTTAGTCGATTATGGATTTGTTCTTTATTCTTTACGAAGGAGTTGTGTTGACTTATGATGTAACATGGCTTTCTAAATTTTTCTTTCCCAAATTACAGGAAAGCTTATTATCATTGCCAACAACTGCCCTCCTCTCAGGAAGTCTGAGATCGAGTATTACGCTATGTTGGCAAAGGTTGGAGTCCACCACTACAACGGAAGTAAGTGCATATCTTTGTGTGTATAGACAGTAATTTATATGTTTGAACTTTTTTTTGGCGCTTTTGAAATGTTTTTAAATATTGTTTGCTGTTTTGACTGCGTGTGAGTGAAAATATATATCTTCCTTTCGTTTTGGTAGGAGGTGAATTATGTAACTTTGCTAGGAGTATTGAAGTTCCTTCTGATAACTGCTTGGTAACAAAAAACAAATGCCTCGTAAAGTCATTGATTATGTTAGATTTTGAAAGCATAGTTCCTAAGTTTTAGTGATAGTTGGATCAATTGTATGGAACTATTTAACAAAGCCCTAAATCTTTTAGTATCTATTGTGTGAAGAAATAGTTGACAACTGCCCTAGGTCTTCCGTTCAGTAGTAAGAACACATCAAATAATCGGTGTGTTAAGGCACATCAAAGGTTCAAACTCTATATACAAACTCCTTTTCTTGTTGCCGATGTATTTTCTACCCACGGTCTATCTGTATACATCTTATTCAACGTATGTGATGATCTTTGGATTGGTAGTATCATACAAGTCTCTGAAATTATATGCTGACATATGTACGCCTTGTTTCAGACAATGTAGACTTGGGGACGGCTTGTGGTAAATACTACAGGGTCTGTTGCCTCAGCATCATCGATCCAGGTGAATTTCTTGCCCGACTCGATTTACTGTTGGTTAAATATCCTTAAAAGTATATTCCTGATTTTAATGTTCTTTTTTTTCAACTCTTCAGGTGATTCTGACATCATTAAGAGCATACCTGGTGACCAGTGAAGCTTGCAATTCTAAATCTTGGAAAATTGTCCATTTTGTTATTTTTTTTCTATGAAAAGGATAGCTAGTGTAGATGATAATTCTACTTTATTTGTGATGACTGTCTAGATAATTTTGATAGTATTGGAATTATTTTTTCTGTCTTGAGCTAGTAATTTTACTATTTATGAACAGTGATTTGTTGTGCCATATTATACACTTTTAAATTCTGAGTTTTTGTTAGCCAAGAGTCTTTCAGAAAGAACCTCTCTATCTCGGAGAGGTTGTGGTAGAGCCTTTTACAATCTCCTGACAAAATTATGTGGGATTTTAATGAATATGTTGTTATGGTATGCAAAATTGTTTTCATTGCATAGTATAATTTTTTTATAAAGATGTTAAAGCTTCATACCCTTTTGCTTTACTTAGTTTTAAAGTGTATAATTAATAGGTTCTTTTTATATATAAGATTCTAGCTATTCACAAATGATACTCCTACTACACTACATTGAAAGAAGTCCTGCCTTCCAATGTTTTAATTGAGGGATTGATGTTTTTCCCTATTTTGTATAAGCATTTTATATTCATAATATTGATTTGATTAATTTAAATTCACACATGAAAATTAAGACTTTTCAATTTGAATACTGAATATACATTTAAATTTAGATGACCAAATCTAAATGGGACTTCTTTCCAACGGGCAGATGACATCTCTTGCCTGGTGAATCAGCATGTTCTAACACGTGTTGTTTGGTGTGAGTATGTATTTCATATTCGTTACAGGCCAATCGGGGCTAAAGAAGGTCCAAGGCCCCATTTGATTCAATTCACGAATTAGCCCACTATGAATCTACTACATTTTTTTTTCATAATAATTATATATAATTATCTAATAATAATAATAAAGTATATCATTCGTCAAGCTGAGTCGGGATGAGGGAATTGTTTCTATGCTTTTCTCAGAACAAAAGGTGATCTACTATTAAGCTAAGCAAAAGGTGATCTACTATGTAGTCTTCTTGACATGACATATCAAGTCAAGAGGGCGAGGCTCCCAGCAATGGGGGGAAAGGGGAGTGGGTAGGCGGGCTCCTTTCACTTGATTGGTTAGTTAGGACTTTTCAATTTGAATACTGAATATACATTTAAATTTAGATGACCAAATCTAAATTTCAAGAATGTTGACACTTGAATGTATAAAATTTATAAATTATCACTAAATTATTCTAATATTAATATCATGAAATATTATAGTGATTGTTGACGATATATAACGTGGTGACTTATGATAGTGATTGTTGCTTGTTGTGCTAATGGTGATGATTGTAAATGATGGTTAGTAGTAATGACAACTAATTGTAGTGAATGACAATATTTGTGATTGTGGTTGAGAATGTTAGTTGTGGGTGGGAATCAATGACAATAGTCGATAACGATGAAAGTGGTGAATGGTGGAAGTAGATATGATCCCAAGATTTTATTATAGATGTTATCATTCAGATTTATTTAGATTGATGAGGTGACTAAAAGTTTGTTTTAAAAAAACACATTTAATAATTAAGATTCCAATGATTAAGATTTGAACTTAAATAACAAATGAACTTAATAACCATATCGAAATAATTAAGGTTCAGATCTTTATCAGACTCAAATAAATAAGATCTAATTCAACTTCATGCCAATTCACTAGTTGATTAATTAAGTTCTGTGTTGATTCATTAACTTGACTAATTTAGCTTAACACCAATTCACTTGTCGATTAATTACGTTCCGTGTTGATTCGTTAACCTGACTAATTTGGCTTCACGCCAATTCACTAGTCGATTAATTATGTTCCGTGTTGATTCATTAACTTGATTAATTTAGCTTCACTCCAATTCAACTAACTTTCGGTGAGTCGGTGAAGAAGATCCCAAAAAAAATTCTACTTGATATTTTTAATATTATATGCCTATTTATGGAAAGAGTTTTGTATCCTCTTACTATAAGACATTTTCAAGAGCTTTCAAAAGTTTTTAATATAAATTTTACTTGGTCAATAAAAAAATTATCAAAGAGTATTAGTTAATTAATTTAGACTCGTGTTTATTCATTGACTCGATTGATTTAAATTCACATATACCAATTCAAAATGAGTCATTTGCACAAATGTCTTTGTTTTGGGGGTGGTTTTTAATTTTACCTTCAAATTTGATGGTCATTGCTTTTACTCGTCAACACCTTAAGTGAAAATAAAATGTCAAAAAATTTCATAAGTTATGTCGTAAATGATATAGCTTAGTTCGTGTTAAACTTATCCCGATAAAGGCTACAAACAAGACAAAAATTCTCTAAACTTATTCATAGTGAAATTAGGTTATAAAATACTACATAACTTAATGACTTATATCACATAACTTAATCTCTATAGAACTTATAGCGAGCTTCACGTAAGTTTAATCACGGAATTAATTCATAATAAAAGTATTTTGGTCCATAATTTTTTCTTGAATGAGTAGCCAAAGCAAAAATTTAAGACCAACGTTGAAATTCAAGTTCTCTCGTCAGACCTTTCCGAACCTAAAATAGGAGAGGAGCATTCGATCACTTGATATCAAATAAAGCAATATTGATTCAGGACTATTTCGACCAATGTATTAATTCAATTAATTTAAATTTATATGACATAAAATCGATTATCAGAAAAATTTAAAAAAAATCTTGAAATATTTATATTTTCATTCCTAAAACTCAAACCCGAAACTCGCAAAAGTGTGAGTAGTATTTTTGGTGAAACACTCAATTATCACCTTCTTCCTTCAAACCCCATTGTCTTCACCTCAAATTAACTCTCCTTCATTCTGCTAAAACACTTCAAAATCAATGGCAAAAAGTCGGAAAATCTCGCTTCGAAGCCAAAATCGAACCCAAATGTGCAGTTCACAGTGGGAGAAACCAAAATGGAAGATGAAATTATCTTCCAAACAAGCCAAAAATAGTCCTATTTCGTACAGAAAAATATCAGCTATGAAGGTTACTGCTATGTTTTCTTTGATCATTTTATGTTTTCAGAATTTGGGTATTAACTAGAAATTTGGGTCATACTGTAATTTTTATTATTTTGGGTGTTTCAGATTGTTCCTTTTTTTGTATGTCATTCTTGAACTCTGATGAATTGAGGTTTCAAAATTTCAATGCTAGTGGATTTTTATATGTTTTATAGTCGAGGGTCCGTACTCCACTTGTAGAATTACACTCGTTATATTGTTGTTATTGTTGTAAAGTTAAGTAACAAACTCTAGAAGTTCTAATTACTAGAGAGAAAAAGATAGAAACTTTATTGGTTGAATAATACTAATGTGACATATGTATGCTATATTATCAGATATGAATGTTATTACTACGTTTTCTTTATATCTTAAGATTGGAATTTTGATTTGTATCTCTGTGGTTGGAGAATTTTATCGGAAACAACCTCTCTACCTCCCAAGGTTGGGATAAAGTTTACGTACACTCTATCTTCAGAAGACCTCACTAATTGGATTAGACTGGCTATGTTGTTGAGAATTTTGGGTAATGCTAGTATATTTTTGGGGGAGTTGCAGACTATTCCCCATTTTGATGTTTCAGTTTCTGTAACTCTGATGGTTTTCGGTTTCAACAGACTGTAGAAGCTCTAATTACAAGAGCGACAATCTAGTGTGACATCTCTATGCTGTATATTTATCGTTTTTTTTTTCTTTTTTGGGATTCTTAGTATGTGTTTGGACATCTTAGTTAAAGTTGAAAAAGAGGATTTTTTGAAGTTGAAAAATGGCGTCGAGAGGTTGAAGATGTGTTTAGACATGCATTTCACTTGAAAAAAGTTGTGAGTGGGGAAAAAATTTCACTTGAAAAACTCATCTTGAAAAACTAATTAAAAGATCATATTGATTTTTTTTGTCTCTGAAGCTTAGCATTTCGATTTGTTCTCACTGTTTGAATATTTGAGTATTAACTAGAATTTGGGCCATGCTGATGCCGTAGTTTCTTGGGAGTTACAGATAATACACATCTTGGTATTTCAGTTCTAGAGCTCTGATGAATTGGGGTTTTGCTATGCTAGTGAAAAGTTTACCCAGCAGACACTGGAAGTTCAATCCAGTTGAAAGAGGCAACTCTATGCTGGCATACATTTTACTCAATAGGATTAGTGATGTAAGGCATAAACCCGCTTGCTTGTACTTCTCTTTTGAGTTTCGCTTTTATTATATTAATAAAGACAACTAGCCCTAGGCAACCTGCCTAGTAGATTTGTTTTTAAAAAAGAGAAAAAAAGAAGGATTCTTAATCATAGTATTTCAATATAACTCCTAGTTTAGGAGGTTTACAGGTTTCTCCTTACGGAAGCGGATGTGCAACAATCATGGCTTGAGTTATCGGATGTTGGGATCCACACAAATGGATGAACTCCCTTGTTTTCGTAGCCTATGTATCCTCTACTAAGATGCAAAGCATTTGTCTCTTTTCAAACCTAAGCTGTTATATTATGGTGGAAAAATGTCACGACCCAGGGGTAAACCCTAGATGTAACATGGCGTACTTGACCCCGAAGGGGTCTCATACAAGCCCTTAGCATATCATAACATAGGATAAAGAACAATAAAGAGTAAAACACATTTCAAGTCTTAAGAACATTTCATAAAAACAACAAAGCAGAAGTCTAGACTTGTGTCATTAGCCATCTATTACAATCGAAGTCTCAAAATAGGGTCACAGCCCTTTACAACATAGTCTCAAAATGAAAATGAAAGGATAGAAACTAGAAAGTCATCATCCGTCCTCGAACTTTGAAGACTCACCAAAAGCAAGGAGAGTAGTCGATCCAAGCTTTGACCAAGAAGGAAGCACACCTCAAGAACCTGTCCACTTATGTAAAAATGTAGAAAAATATGGGTTAGTACAAAAATGCACTAAGTATGATAGCCATGCACAAAAATAGTGAAATCATGCTAAAAAGGGACATTTTAGTTCAATGCATGCCATTTGCTAAGTTGAAACATCATTTAGAAGATAATGTAGAAACATAAGTCATAAGCATAAACAATTCATAAGTCATCATGTCATAAGAGAAACTTACCATGAATACCCTTAAAGCATACTTGTGCAATGTATAGACAAGATCCCATAATCCCACCCCTACTAAGTAAAACTTCTTGAGTATCTATAGTTCATAACTCAACTATCTTGTTCATACTACCATAATAGGGAATAGCCTTAACCGACCTAGACCATGTGAGCTAACATGGAATCCGGTGTCTACCCCACACCAAAAAAGGGTTGTCCTACTTGCCGAAGGTAGAACTATACTCTTAGCTTAGGTGGATCCACTAGCTAAAGACCTATGTGGGCACATAGTTATGGGATAGGGAGATTGCTTCTAGAAAACCCGGCCTCTACTAACGTGAGGGCTTCCATCTCATATCACTATCCACTCGGTGCTAAGCGTACTTCCCATTGAGTTCATATTAAGCCTTGACTTAAGTTCATAATTACGGAAGAATGTCTTGACACTCAATCCAACATAACTCATACTAAAGCTCTTAGATTCGATAGGTGAGACTAGTCTTCCAACCTTAGAATCACTACATGTGACAAACCTTTCACATCATACCATATTCATACATAAGTGTGTACAAGAGGATACTTCCAACAACACAACAACAAGATCATAATCCTATTCACTTTACTCTCAAAGTGCTCATAAGCATGTATACAATTCTCATAATCATGCATAATTCATATACTTT